>PVJC01037782.1:0-17042 GCA_004026665.1 Murina feae
ATGCTCAACCATTGAGCCACTCTTGCTGGGCTCAGCATTTATTTTAAAAGTAGAGGCCCAGTCCATGAATTCGTGCATGGTTGAGGTCCCTTGCAGTGGCCTGAGGAGATCGGGCCCCAAATCACACCCCCAGCTTCACAGCCCCACAGCTCCACCTGGCACCCCACCTTGGCCTGGTGCCACCCCCTCACCTGCTCCACCATCCTGCCTGCAGGGTGATCAGTTGAGGCCAGAGCCCCCACCCAGCTCCCTCAGTGCCTGGGAGCCAGGCAGTGGCCCCGCCCTGCCACCACTGCTGTTTGCTGTCTGCAGGGCAATTGGCAAGGTGATCAGGCCCCTGCTTGCACCCACCTTGGCCTGGTGCTGCCCACTCACCTGTTCCACCATCCCTCTGAGGTCCCGCTCTCCTCGGAGCAACGCCTCCACTGCTGCCCACTGCCAGCCCCACCACTGACGCCCGCCATGTTCCACACTGCCCCCTGGTGGTCAACACATATCATAGCAAGCAGTTGAACTCCCTGTGGAACAACCATCTAAGGGGACAATTCGCATATTAGGCTTTTATTATTTTAAAATTATGACTTTGGGGATGAGGTGGATTTTATTTTTAGTACCATATGTGCACTAACAAGCTTAAAACTTCACGTAGTAAGTTGCTACTGATGCGATTTCTCATTTCATCATCACAATTCTAGTGTGGTGGTGTTATTTTTCTACAAAGAAGTGTTCGATGCATAGGACTTAAAATGCTGTGATGGAGCCACAGCTGTATGGGAAAATAATTTTCTCTACATGGAAAAGTTGACTATGACTCAAAGTAAATAAGCATGCTTGTGATACCCATTAATAGAATGTGGTAAAGAGGTATAGTAAAGATGAGAAAAATCTAAGAATATTGGAAGAAGTGAAGAATTCTACAATTATTATAATGAAGAATGTTTCAAAGCTTTGCTTTTGGGTTTGACAACACAACCCTTGATTGCATTTTATTTCCCTATAATCTATTCATGCCACATTATATTTAATAGGCAAATTTATTATTTATTTAGCAATCCTCACTCAAAGATATGTCTATTGATTTTACAGAGAGAGAGGGAGAGAGAGAGAGAGAGAGAGAGATTTATGTGAGAGAGGAACATCGATTGGTTGTCTCCTGTATGTGTCCCAACTAGGGATCAAACCCACAATCTAGGTACAGGTCCTGACTGGGAATTGAACCTATGACAATTCCAACCATTTGAGCCACTCTGACCAGGGCTGGCAAAATTGTTTTTTAAAATAAATTCATGTCTTCATTTGCTATTAACCTTGTTTAAAAAAATTAAGACTCACAGAAAAGTTAACTGGCTAATGTTTACCTAATAAATGCTCATAGAATCTCAGAGGGAAGGCGAGAAGGTTGGTGGGTGGGAAGAGATCAACCAAAGAACTTGTATGCATATATGCACAACCCTGGACACAGACAATAGGGTGGTGGAGGCCTGGGGTGGGATTAGAGGGACTAGTGGGGTGGGGAGAGTGGGTTAGAAGAGGTCAATGGGGGGAAATAGGGGGGAGGCGCATATGCAATACTTTCAACAATAAAGATTTTTTTAAATAAATAAATAATAAAAATAAATGCTCAATAGAGATAAATTTCAACCATCTCCTGACTCAAAACCAAGTCATTCAAGGCTGTCATTTCCAGACCATTATGTTTTATTGCTGCCACCCTAAATGCCATTGGGAACTTTAGCGTTTTTTTTCTTTTTTTCTCACCTATTTTTACTGAGCCATCTTTACTATATCAGATATGCTCAACAGAAGGGAGAAAAACACAAAGCCTTTGAGGACATGAGTAGGTTAATAGCTAAATACCAGCAGGAATTCTTGTACACGCTTGGACTAATAGAACACGAAAGAAAGAATCTGTTTTCTCGTTTACAAGGACATTGACTTTTTCTTAACAATAACAACGAGAGCATAGAGTTTCAACTTTTTTTTTTACCTGAAACATATACTTTTATTAACCAATAACACACCAATAAAACTTTAAATCTGGGACTGTAAGAGGTTAATAACGATATTTTTACATCTTTCTAATTTCATCAGTTTATATTCTAGCTCTGAAAATTTGTGGCACCTTTGTATTAACTAAAAGGTTTGAATTCTTTGTGAGCACACTGGCTATAAGAATGATGAAAACTGTCAGGTAAAGAAAACTGAATTTCTTCTACTTGTTCCAACTTTGACCTTGAAGAAGATAAAGTCTTCTTATTAGGCATTGTTTATGGTTCATGTGTTCAGATGCAGCAAGCTAGTAAATCTGTCAGAAAAAAAAAATGCATATTTCCCAGGAGATTGAACATTAATGTCAGCCAGCATCCCAGAAAGAATATGAATACATATATGGCATATATTTGAAATTCGATGACTTTGGTTTTCATATTTTGAGCTTTAGTTCATGAGCTTGTTGACATATGAGAGTCTTCCTTTTAGGAAGTCCAAACAGATTGAAAAACAAATTGTGAAATCACATGACACTCAGAAATATTGCATCACTCTGTTCCCCAATCCCCACCCCACCACACACACATTCTTCTCCCACTTTCTGTTTCAAAAGATTTCCTAATTTCTCAGAACATCATCAATGTGAGTAAATTTACAATTTACTAGTAAAAGATGAAGAACCCTAGCTGGGCTCAGTGGATAGAGGCCCATAGACTGAAGGCCAAGGACACCTACCGCAGTTCAAGCTCTATCGCTGACCCTGGTCTGGGCATGTGCAGGAGGCAACCAATTGATATGTCTCTCTCATATCAATGTTTCTCTCTCTGTTTCTCCCCCTTCCTTCCACTCTCTCTAAAAATCACAGGAAAAATATCCTTAGGTGAGGATTAACAAAAAATAATAAGGTCAAATCTTGTTTTTAAAAAAAGATGAAGAGAATTTTTCAATTTATTGTTTGATTGATTGCTTGATTTGAGAGAGAGACAGAGACAAAGAGAGAAAGATTGTTGTTCCACTTATTTATTCATTCTGTGGTTGATTCTTGTATGTGCCCTGACCAGGATCCAACCCAAAGCTTTGGTGTATCAGGACAATGCTCTAATTAATTGAGCTATCTGGCCAGGGCTGAGGATACATTGTTTGTGTGGTTTTTTACCCTCCTTCCCTGAAAAGCATTTACTCTTCTTTTTTATTATTAATTTTTTACAAAGAGGAAGGGAGAGGGCTAGAGAGTTAGAAACATCGATGAGAGAGAAACATCGATCAGCTGCCTCCTGCACACCCCTTATTAGAGATGTGCCCGCAACCAAGGTACATGCCCTTGACCAGAATCGAACCTGGGACCCTCAGTCCACAGGTTTAGTTGACGCTTTATCCGCTGAGCCAAACCAGTCAGGGCAAAGCATTTACCCTTAAAATCATACTAGTATATGAGCCCAGCCGATGACTCAGTGGTTGAGCATCCACCTATGTACCAGAAGTTCACAGTTGGATTCCCAATCAGGGAACATACCGGGATTCTGGGCTTGATCCCCACTAGGTGGTATGCAGGAGGCAGCCAATCAATGATTCTATATCATCATTGATGTGTCTGTGTCTCTTTCCCTCTCCCCTCCTCTCTTTGAAATCAATAAAAATATATTTTTTAAAAATCATATATGAATGAATTTATGATTTAAGATTAACCTCAACTATGCTTGTTTTTCACTCCACAGTTGAAAGAACACTTGTTTTGTGTAAAAACAATATTAAAATGGCATTTGTTTTATTTTACATATCCTAGTATTTTAGTAAGAAACAAAGAAATGAAGTTAGAAGAGCTGGTTTTAATAATTTAAAAATCACAGTAAAAAAAAGTCATAGTAATCTGAGCTCCAGGTGTCTTTCCATGGACAGTGAGCTTAAGTTGATTCTTATGGTGGATATGTCACTAAGTGGCAGGCCCAATAACAGCTCCTTCTGATAGACTGAAAACTGAAGAATTTCAAAGTGACTTCCTGTATTATTTTTTTTCTTTAAAAAATATGGAACGCTTCACAAATTTGCATGTCATCCTTGCACAGGGGCCATGCTAATCTTCTCTGTATCATTATAGTAATTTTAGTATATGAGCTACCAAGTGAGCACTGATTACCTGTGTTATAATTGATGGATATGGCCCTAAAGAATTCATTTTTTCACACTGAGTTCTAACACTTTTTTAAAAAAACAATTATTATACATTACTATACTATTAGTACCTGCTATATTAGCTATTATTGTTATTATTATTAACATCTTCTTTGATCATTTTTATACTTCCAACACAGAGATGGCACAAAAAAGACAGTAAGTATTTATTAAATGAATAAATGGCTCAATTATTCAATAAGAAGATAAGAATTACTACTTAAGGAAAAAAAATTTTTAAAAAATATGTTTTTATTGATTTTTTTGAGAGAAAGGAACACCAATAAGAGAACATTGATCAGCTGCCTCAATGCCTCCCTGTTGGGGATAGAGCCTGAAACTTAGGCATGTACCCTGACCAGGATTCAAGCTGGTGACTTCTTGGTTCATGGGTTAACACTCAACCACTGAGCCACACCACCAGCTGGGCAAGAAAATAAATTTGCCTTTGTTTTATTTTATTATTTTTAAAAAATATTTTGTACTGTTTCAGAGAGGAAGGGGGTGGGAAAGAGAGATAGAAACATCAATGATGATAGAGAATCATTGATTGGTTGGCTCCTGCACCCCCCACACTGGAGATCAAACCTGAAACCAGGGCATGTGTCCTGACCGGGAATCGAACCGTGACCTTCTGGTTCATAGATCAACGCTCAACCACTGATCCACACCGACCTTGTTTTACTGTGTAAAAAGCGCACTCACTAATTAGCTAAATTTAATTATTTTCTTTCCGACTCTTTTTACTTTTCTTCTGTCTCTGCTTCTGAGAGTCAGTGAGGTTAGAGCTCAGCTTCAAGTTGATTTTTCTATTTGTGGATGTCATCCATATAGATGCCTTTTCAGCCTGTGTAACCTTTCCAGAAGTTCTTGGTGACTGCAAGAGCTTGAAAACGCTTTGTTGTTGAAGGGATGAGAAGACTGACATCTATTGTGTCTCACTTGGCGACTGAAATGTGTGACACTGAACAAGGCCTTTATCCTCTGATTATCCAGCTGGAAAATGAAAACAACAAACTCACTAGTCTGGTATGGAAGTGATTGCCAAGGACTTTGTGATCCATGCAGGGAAGATGATATTTTAGTTGCTACATATTACAGATGTTTCCCTTTGATTAACTGGGTATTCAGGTACTGGAACACATTCAGAGATGTTAAACAAATAAAAAGAAAACCAGAGATTGGCTTAGACACTTTTAATAATATTTACATGCTTCCTTAATGTGCTAACTTTACATTTGATTATTCTACAGATTAGGGACTACTTAGTCCAAAATTTCATAACCAGGGTGTTCCCACAATCCCCTGTGCAATCTTTAAATCTACACATGTCCTGACCTCACCTTATGTGCCCTTAGTTAAGAACCAGGAATTCAGACTAAACTTTTTCCATTTTTATGAAATAGGACATTGAGAGCCAGCTGGTATATGTAACATCAGAACTAAAATCCTCATCTTCCAACTTCTGATGGGATTCTCTTCTCATAATATATGAGGTCACTAATTTACCAGTTTGTATATTTATATCAGTTTGTATAACTTAAAATTGCTATATTTTAAGTAAATTTTCTAGATTCAACTGCAGTAACCACTGGAAGTTTAATTATCTGTGCTGCTTTATATTCATAGATATCCCCCCTTCCATTGTTGACATATGACTCTAATCTATACAGCCTTCTGTGATTCATCTTGTTACAAATAAATTTAACTTCTTGAAGCATTTAAAGTGCACTGAACTTATATTTAGGGCATTTACCAATGAGTACAGTGCTATATTAAAGAATTTAATACAGAACTTTGTTTTTCCCTAGACTGTGAACTCTTGGAAAGAGAAGTCAATGTTCTCATTGTCTTTAGAACAGTAACAGCAAATAAAAGCTTAGGCAATGTATCAGACCAGTGGTTTTCAAGCATCAGAATCACCTGAGGGCTTATTAAAGTACATATTGCTGGCTCCACCCCCAGAGTTTCTGATTATGTGGATCTGGAGTGGGGCAGAGAGTTTACCTTTCAAATAAGCTCCCAAGTAATGCTACTCTTCTGCAGGGTTTCTACTTGAATATTTGCTACTGCTCCAGTAAGTAGGTTTTATAATTCACATTTTCAAAGTCACATAGCTAGTAAGTGGGAGAGGCAAGATTAGAATCTCATTTCTTTATGCCTGCTACCGTGGTCTTTCCCTGTTCACCTTCTCCTTACCTTTGAATTCTTTATACACTAGAGGCCCGATGCATGAAATTCATGCAAGAGTAGGCCTTCCTTCCCCGGGCTGCCTCACCAGCTTCTCACCGGCACCCAGGACCTGGGCTTCCTTCACAGTCCCAGCTTTGTCTGGAAGGTCGTCTGAAAGGATATCAGAAGGACGTCCCGTCTAATTAGCATATTATGCTTTTATTATTATACATCATAAGCTCTAAAAAAATGCATATAGTAAATAATTGAATTGTTAGAATGCAGATAGACAGCCCAGGTTCAATTATGATCTTAGACAAATTACTTTACCTCCCTCCCTCATGCTTCAATTTTCTCATCTACAAATTGGGAATTATTAGTATATACCTGTAATGCCTATTATGGTTGTCTTCCAAATTTGATCTATTCCTCATTCACTGTATAGTAAGCAATATGGTTCACAGAATTGCCCCAGCTCCATGAGTAAATTCTAATTTACCTAAATGAATCTAGATAATCTTAATGCTCTGGATTCAGGAAGGTGAATTAATTATATAACAGTATTCATCCTCTCCTCACCTCTACCCCAATAGCTACTGTTCCAGAAATAAGCAGCTGACTAAACATAGGCTATTCATAATGTTATGGCATAGTAAAAAAGTAGGAAAATTCCAGGACAAGCAGAATAGAGAAACTAAGACAGATAACAGCAGTTTTCAGCCACTAGTAGATACTGTCTTCCCTAAACCAAAGAGACTTAAGAGTAAATAGTTTGCACCTCTCTTCCATAGGGTAAATAGTTTAAATTACCATACACACGAAGACAAATAACAGAAATCCTATTATTGTCATTTGCTAAACAGACAAATTAAGAGAATAAATCTCATTTTGGAACCAACAGCATAAAGCTGGTGAATATTCTATTAATTGACTCCTAAGACCTCTCCTAAATGCCAAGCCTTTACAATCCCTGAAAATAACCCTGGATGATTTGTCTCAGTGGATTGAGCATCAGCCTGTGGACTGAAGGGTCCCAGGTTCCATTCCAGCCAAGGGTACATGCCCGAGTTGGGCTCAATCTCCAGTGGGGGACATGCAGAAGGCAGTTGATCAATGATTCTCTCTCATCATTGATGTTTCTATCTCTTTCTCCCTCTCCCTTCCTCTCTGAAATCAATTAAAATGTATTTTAAAAAATTAAAATCCCTGAAAATGAAGGTCCCAGCACACTCTCCTCTCAGGGAGCACTCTCTTGTCATTCCCATACCCTTCTCCTTCCCCCACAGTCACGTATCCCCTAACCGCTAAAGATATTTTGGCTGCCAGCATGTTACCCTTTCCATTAGGGCACACTGCCCCTCCACTACATTAGACATGGGATTCTTTTGGGTCTGCCAAAAAATATTCAGTTTCTTTTTTACTAAAGCAATAAACTCTTGCTTGCTTTTCCATGTCTCTTAATTGAACTCTTTCTCTCAAGAAGACTAGAACCAAGGTTTCATCTCGCTGGTGACAATAAGGGAGAAAAGGCAGTTTTTCCACTTTTCCCCTTGTTTGTGGGGGCACTCTCTCACCTTTGTTAGATATAAATAAGGAAGTAGATTTCCTGCTGATGGCCATCCTACCGAGGGAAATTGGTGCTAGGAACCTAACCCTGGATGCCAGGACAGAGAACTCGGGGACCTGGTGACAAGGTGGAGCCACTGGCTTCATCAACCAACCCTGAAGCTGCCCTTTCCCTAGACTACCAGTTATGTGAGCTAACACGTTCCTTTATTGTGTTAGTCAGTTGGAGGGTTTTATGTTTTTTTGTTCTGTAATTTACAGTCAAACACCCTTTTTCCCTACTGCAAAGGATTACCATAAAAATTAAATGAGGTAATGCATAAAAAAGGCCTTGGCATGTAATAAGCACTCAACAAATATGAACTAAATATCATTATCAAGGAAGTTACTAGTTCCAAATAAAAAATATATCATTGTTGGTTAGATCCTGGTCTCCTTTCAAATTATGTTCCTTCTCTACCAAGAGCACAAGTGACCTTAAATGCCATTGTCAGCTCCTGACCGAAAGCTCTCTTGGAGGTGTTCTCCCCAGCAGGATTAGAGAAGCCAAAATAACCAGGTGAATATCTCTGTCAACGATAAAGAACTTGACTATGACAAGAGAGGGTTATTCTGAGATTTATAGAATCATGAAACAACCGGTATAGTTAACTTTAGAAAGGAGATTCAGAAAATAAACAGACAGGTATTGATATCTCTAGTCATAGCTGAAAAAACTAAAGATCAGCTTAAGTGAATTGTCCCCAGTCTCCCGGCAGACATGGGTCTCATCCAAACCTGGTGCTCATATTACTTCTAGTGGACGTCTGCTCTTTTGGCTGCCAGCATGTTACCCTTTCCATTAGGGCACACTGCCCCTCCACTACATTAGACATGGGATTCTTTTGGGTCTGCCAAAAAATATTCAGTTTCTTTTTTACTAAAACAAGATGATCATTTCTTCAGTAATACATTCATGGTCATTGATCCACTCCCAAGCATATTAAGTTTTTAAAAAGAAGCAAGTAAGGATAAGTAGACAGCACTTGTTATCTGTAGTCAGATAATTTCATTCTATCTTTTAGGGTTTGGAATACTCTGATCAGTAGGGAGAGAGGGAGTAGATCTATTTTAAACTAAAAAGTATGATTTTTAGAGTGTTAGAGCACAGAAGCTTACATGTCACCAGGATATGGCCTGGACTCTGGTGTGTGTGTGTGTGTGTGTGTGTGTGTGTGTGTGTGTGTGTGTGTGTCTTGGTAGTGATGTTGTGTCATTGCCTCATTCTTGGCACTCAATCAGAACTCAAGAAAACCAGATTGAAAATTTGGAATCGGTGCTTCAGTGGATTGAAACTGACCTCTAGTCACTAAGGAAAAAAATCAAAACAAAACACACAAGAATTTAGAGAGGACATTTTTCTGCCAAAAAATAATTTTTCCTTGCTGTTTTTTTTTCTTAGTTGGGCCAATATTCCAATGGGACAAATAGGTATGTTGGTCAAGAGTTCAATATAATTTTTGATGACTTTTGATCTAAAGTGATATAATAAAAAAATTCATGACAGAAAATTGTCTCCTTTCACACAGATGCATGTGTGATTATTTGTCTCACACAGACTATTTAAGAGAAAGAAGTGGAAAATACAGTATATTGATATTTTGTCTTACTTGAAATGCTATCTCTCAAACTACTTCTAATTTATTTATTCAATGACTACTGATGCCAGCTACTCCTCATAGGCACTGAAGATACATCAGTGAATAAAACAAAAATGGCAACAAAACTGTACATGGAGCTGAAGTTTTAAAATATAATTGGGCTTTGGAGTCTCTTTTTTAAACTACTATATTTGCTTACAGTAATTACTATCATAATTGTCGGCTAAACAGGTATTTCTTCTATTTTGCTAACTTCCTGTCCTTTGTTGAGCCCAATGACATATAATAAGTGAGGAGAACTAGGGGATCTGATGTTATTGGAGAAAAATGTGGGTAGTCTTTGCTAGTGGAAATGGGATTCTTGGAGTACTACTGCAATAAGTATTTCCGGGAGAATGAGGTATGGTAGAAAGCTTTATTTCTGTGGAATTACATCCCTTTAGTAAAGCTAAAATTAGAGCCAGTGTCCAAAGCGTCCTTTCCATGTTGGAGCAGGGTCCAGTACAGCGTCAGGCTAGTTGCAGTCCACTAGTCCATTGTGGGTGGGGTCCTCATGACCCTGGGATTTGTGGGTGATTGCAAGGGAGACCCACAAGTCCAGAGTCACTTAAGTCCCAAGATTTCCATGAACAGCAAGAAGAACCAAGAGCAACAAACATCTTTGTTTAGCGAATTAAGTATCCCGAATTTCCTCATGCTTGCAGTGGCCACACCCATTCTGCCCAACCATCTCTGTTCCAGGTGTGATGACTGCAAGCACCTTCCCTATGTCATCCCAGCTTTACTGGGCATGTGTCTACTTCCCCTTTGCTGGACCCCTGGGAAGTGTAAAGTTGTAGCTTCCTGGTGAAGCTGCCTAAATGACATGCCTACAATATCTGGTCTTTCCTTCATTCCTTTCTTTATTTCCTAGTCATTAATAACTAGGTTAATTACAACAGTATCACTGAGAATAGGTTAAATTGATCTTTGCAAAAACAGAGGAGCTGAGGAAGATAACATGTAGGAAATCGTAAGAAAAGTGTCATTAATAAGGAAGAATCTACCTGAAGGGAGAGTTTGGGATTTCTATAGAAAGGGGAACTCTGAGGGAAAATGATCAAGGTTTAAACAAGATTATTTTTTGGTGGGAGGTGAATTATCAATGCCTGCCTCAGCAGTACTTACAAAAATTTCCATTTCTTCACTATTTGAGGTGCAGGAAAATATATACATATATATTATATAATTATATATATATTATATAATTTTATACACACACACACACACACACATATATATACCATTTATTTTTATTCCTCATCTTTTTCTTCTTTTCCTTCTTTTTGTTTTTCCTCTTCTTTTATGTCAAATGTGTAAAGAATAGCCATAGAGAAGGGACTAATCAAACCAGGAGGCCATTGGACTGAGATTCTAACACTTTAGCAGCCTAGTAAGCACACCAAAACCTAGACCTGTAAATTCCTCAAGGAACCTCAGTCTAATGGTCTCCTGGTTTGATTACCCTCTATTATTTAGGTTCCACCTGATAAAGCTAGCAGTTTTTCCAAGGAATGACCAATAACCTCATGTTTAATTATAGAATTCCATGGCTCAGTGTGTCTCAGCCTTTCTGAATCCATGTAGAAAGTAGTAATGGTAAAGATAATAAGGGAAGTTGTAGTAGTGATGGCCTCTACTTACAAGGAGCCTACTGTGTGCCAAGTACCATTCTAGGCAGTGTTTCCTTGAATTCTTACCACTCTTCTATAAGGTAGGTAAATTACTTGCTCAATGTTCCACAGATTTGCAGTCATTCTTTGACGTATCTGTTGAGCATGGATCACCAAACTCTTGAACTACAGAATTTGGAGAGCTTCCAGATCCATGCACACACTGAGGTGCTAGGAAGGTGGTATGCCTGGAAAGGGCATGGAAGCCCCATTCTACCCCCCACCCCAAAAGGTTACTCTGTGCATCTCTTCTATCTGGCTGTTTGTGAATTGCATCCTTTGTTATAAACTGTAAATCTAAGCAAAGCGTTTTTCTAAGTTTTGTGAGCCATCCTGGCAGATTATCAAACCCAAGGAGGAGATCATGGGAAAGTTCAGTTTGTAGCCAGTTGGTCAGAAGTACAGGTGACAACTTGGGTGTTATGATTGGCATCTGAAGTGAAAGGCAATCCTGTGGAACTGACCCCTTAACCTGAGGGAGTCTGTGCTAACTCAGTTAATGTCAGCATTGAGTTAAATTTACAATATTCAATCTGTGTTTGCTGAGAATCAAAGAATTGGTTGGTGTGGGAAACCCACACATCTGGTGTCAGATGTGCTTTGTGAGTAGAGAGGAAACAATGGTTTTCTTAGTTGATAGTCCTTTTAATGATGTACAGAGCATGGCCCCTGTCTCAAGAGGGGAAAGAGTAATTCCCGTACAGTGCGGTACATAAGCACCATCAGGTCAGGAGTCATGCAGTCTTGTTTGCAACTGTAGCCACTACACCTGCTCAGCATACTACATGGCAATAAGCACATGCCTCCAAAATATATTGAATTAATGCATATGAAGCCTAGCTTTGCTTCACTGATGAAGCTTCATCTGCTTATTAAAGCTTCATCTGGTTAATGTCACCCTACAGCCTGCCTGAGCTGGCCGCAGGAAAAACAAGCAGTGTACATTAAGATCTTGAGAGTGGTCATCCAAAATATATACCGTATGAAAAAGTAAGGACATTCAGGTTGAATAATGATACACTCCGTTTGCAAATAACACATGTTCGTTTTCATGTTGCTAAAGACTCCTTGCTAGGAAACGAAACACTGGTAATTTAATATGCAATGTTCTCAGAGTCCGCAGCCAAACCACCTCAAGCTGCGAACGCCTTGGCTCTGAAGAGCCAGTCAGGGTCAGGGCAGGGCAGTGCTTGGCCTAATGCCCCTTTAGAATAAACCAAACAGCTACAGGAAGTGGTTTCTGTGATGCAGTAGGTGGCACACTTCCTTTTGAGTCACAACTGAATCACAACTGTGAGGGGTGAAAAAGGCCTATTTCTTTATCCCGCACTGTGTTGTTTTTTTTATTCCCAATAGTAAATTTATCCCAGTCAGATGGTATATCCTGTTTAGTTTAACCAAAAAAAAAAAAAAGAAGAAGAAGAAGAAGAAGAAGTAAATTAACCATGAGGAGGCAAGAAAGGTGTGGGAAACACGGCAAATTGAAATGGATCCTCATCATTTCATCAGAGGGCGAGAGTCTCTGAGGACATTGAAAGAAGAGCAATAGTCTGATTTCACTGGGGTCATGAAGGCCCCTAGTTCTCTTGATTCAAATCTGACCTATTTCCAGTGGAAGCAATTAGATCACATTTATATAAACCCTGTTGCTTTAAATGGCCTGCTCGCCTCTTCACTCACTGACCTGGCATGTCTGCTGGAAGGCTGTTCCCAGTGCTGGCCCAAGCATGGCCCTTGCCCAGCTGTGGGTGCAATGATTCTGTTCTGAATGTACTGAATGCTGCTGGCAATGCTGTGAATTGTTTTGAGGCTTAAGGGAAAACTCCAGAGATATCAACAAGTCATAAAAACAGACATATTTCCCCCCTCATCTTTTCCCCAAGGGGTCTGTTATTCTTTAGTATTAAAAGTTCTGGGACTGCGAACATATTTATCCATATTTTCATCTGATGAATTAGATTCTACTACCTGTTGCTTCCTTCTATTCCAATTTGTACTTGATTGGTTTTATGTTGCAGAAGAAAAATTTAGAAACTCGTGCTATATGTCTTGTGTTCATATCATTCTTGAAGACTAATCATTAGACTGCAATCAGAAATCTTATTGTCAAGTTACTATTCCACAGCTCCTTCTGGGAACTGTTTCTATAGTTTGAAAAACAAAAGATTTAAGGTCACATAGACCTGTGTTCAGATTCGTGCTCAACAAAAAATTGTGGGCCGTGTGCTCTTAAGTCTCCTAGCCTCTCTGAGCCATCATTTCCTCAGACTATAAAATGGGGTTCTAACATAAGGACAGTGTTTCTGTGAGAACTGAATAAACGTTTTACATAGTTGCTAGGATAGATCCTAGCTCATATCTGGTATTTAAGATAAGCTGGTGCCCGTTCTCTTTATTTACAATACCTTTTCGCTGAGGGGAAAGAACAGGATTTGGACCCAGCAACTGCCTGGGCACACTAAGTCATGTCCTTCCCAGAGACATCAGTCACATCCAGCTCCTTCAGCACTTCCATCAACAGCACCTGTAGGACATGTGATACCAAACAGGACCCTTAATGGAGTGGTAGAGAAGCCCAGCCAGGAAGCAGGTTGAAAGCCAAAGCTGGCTCTTCCGGACAGGACAGTTGTGGCTGATTGATGACAGCCAAGTGTGAAGGGAGTCCTCATCTGACACACTGAACTGAGCGCCTGGAGGATGGGCAGGGAAAGGAACCAGCACCAGCACTAGCCAGGTGGAGCAGCCATGAGGGCTCAGGTTGGCAGACAGGTGGAAATGCTAATGCCCAGTCAGATTTGAAAAGTCCCCCATCTATTCTCCCATCCTCTGCGATGCCTCCCATGTCTCTTCAATTCCTCCCAGATGGCCACTCACGGAGGGTGATGGCTTTTAGAGAAGGGTGGTAGTACCCCTCAAAAATTAAGATCCAGAGCATCATCTTGTACTTGCCTGTCTTAGAGTCATCACTTCATATATTGTTGTTGCCTGTCTCGCCTGTCTCTTCCACTAGACTATGAGCTGTGTGTGTCTTATTTACCCCGTAACCACCCTTACCTGTAGCTCAGTGCCTAATCCATAACAGGTGTTCAATCAATGTTTGCTTAACATGAAAGAAAGACCAAAAAAAAGGCAAGTCAGAAAGAGCATGAGCAGCTCTGAAACAGGAAACGGTGGCTTCTGGGGCCAAGGTCCCATAGGAGGACTGGCTGGGTAGACTCGTTGTGAGAAAAGGAGCCAGAAGTCAAAACTCCAGTGTGACAACATGAGGAAAAGAGGACAGAAACTGTTTAGAAATTTGTACTTTGATGGGGCATCCCCGCTAGACACATGTCTTCTGGGTGTCTGGGCATTGTCAGAGCGCAGTGCTGATGTGTGTCTGAGGGAAGCTTCTGTTTAAATAGCTACCAAGAGTAGGATGACTCAGCAGCCAGATGAAGGGATGCTCTTGCGCAGCCTCCTGTAAGTGACGAGTCACATTGCCCTGGGTGTCTGTGGCGGTCTCTGATATGACACACGATAGCTTCTTCCTTGCCAGCCATCAGCTGGGGTACCGAGTCACCCATTCTTAATCTGGGGACTGACCGCTATTGTTTTGACTGGCCTGGTCTCACACCCCACGAGTGGAGATTTCTTTTTAAAATTGACTCTTATCAATGGGTCCATTTCTGAAATTTAGAGACTGCTTTTAAATTTATATCCTATTTTCATATTAAGGACTCTTGACTACCTTCAGGATAAAGTGAACATTTATTTGATATCCTGGCAATTGAGGTCCTACAGAAACTGATCTACACCTATTTTCCCAGCAGGATAGACTCTAACTTTGTTTTGTTTGTTGTTTACCTTCAGGCTGGCTTGCTACTGTTTGTTTCTTTGTTTTTATACCTGATAGATAAAACAGCAGCAGGACAAAACTTTAAGAAAGAGGTCTGAGAGGAAATACTATCTAGTAACTATTTCCTGAGAATTGCAGAAGTTACCATTATTAACATTTAGCAGCACAACACTTTCATGTTGATCATTAAAGAGCAGTGTTCTCTGGATTTTTTTTGTTTGACAAATGCTGGTCATCTCTCAAGTAGGGATCCAAGAATCACTTAGATTCAAGGATCAAAAAGTATGCCTGCAAAAGGACCATTTGAGATCTTGCTCCTTGGCATATATTGCCAGTTTGGGTCAAGTAAGCTCTTATAAAAAATGTTTAAAAATGATACCTGTAGAGAACCAAGATGGCGGCATAGGTAAACACCAGAATTGCAGCCGGGCACAACTATTTCAATATCACAACGAAAAGAAAAACGGACACCACCCAAACCTACAGGAAGGCTGGCTGAGTGAAAATTCTACAACTAGAAAGAGACTGAGACTCAGAGGAGCTGCAGGAGAGTACGGAGGTACAGAGGCACGTGTGGGGCTTGGGGAGAGGGCTGGCACCAGAGAACGCGGTTCTTTTTCAATCCGGAGGGAGCCACAAACGCCCAGCGGCTCTGAATTCCAGTTCCAGGTGAGTTTCTGGGGACCCAGAAACAAACCTGGAGAGGTTGGACTGACTGGCACTGGGAAGAAATCCAAAGCGGGTTTCTCTCGGCATTGCTTGCAGCGATTACCATGGGACACAGAGACCCAGTGTCTCTTAGCTCAGGGCTGAGAAGTGGCCATAGCTGGTTGCTCCGCCCTATAGACTCCTCAAGGCCTCGCCCCTCCCAAGCTGCATGCAGAGGCTTTTGCATATAAAAGGCTGAGTAGCCACAAGCAAAGACTAAAATAGTACCTCCTTAGAGATACAAGAGCCAGCCGTACCCAGTGGTCAGAATGGGACCATCCTAAAGACAGCTCCTCAGATCCACAAACACAGTGAGCACCAAAGCCCCACTGAAACAACTCTTGCCCCATAAGGGTGTCTCCAGCACAGAAGTTCTCCCACTGTAGACACAGCTGACTCTCATAACCAAGTGGCTTAGAGGTTAATTCTTCTCAGTGATCACCTAACACAGAAAGCCACTCTATCAATCCAGGGAAACAACCAAAACACGGAGTCAAAGAAACAGATCACAAATGACAGAAATGGAGGAAAGCAAACTATTGGCTATAGAGTTCAAAACCACGGTTATAAGGTTTTTCAAGAATTTTCTAGAGACTGCTGATAAATTTAGTAAGACCCTCAAGGATATGAAAAAGGACCAGCTAGAAATTAAGCATACACTAACTGAAATAAAGAATAATATCAGAGATCCAGCAGCAGACTAGAGGATTGCAAGAAACAAGTCAAAGATATGAAATGTGAAGAAGCAAAAAACACTCAATTGGAAAAGCCAAAAGAAAAAAGAATCCAGAAATATGAAGACAGTGTAAGGAGCCTCTGGGACAACTTCAAGCGTACCAACATCAGAATTATAGGGGTGCCAGAAGAAGAGAGAGAGCAAGATATTGAAAACATATTTGAAGAAATAATGACAGAAAACTTCTCCTACCTGGTAAAAGAAATAGACTTTCAAGTCCTGGAAGCACATAGAACTCCAAACAAAAGGAATCCAAAGAGGACCACACTAAGACACATCATAATTAAAATGCCAAGAGCAAAAGACAAGGAGAAAATCTTAAAAGCTGCAAGAGAAAAGCAGTTAGTTACCTACAAGGGGGAACCCATACGACTGTCAGTTGATTTCTCAACAGAAACTTTGCAGGCCAGAAGAGAGTAGCAAGAAATATTCAAAGTGATGAACAGCAAGAACCTACAGCCAAAATTACTTTACCCAGCAAAGCTATCATTCAGAATTGAAGGTCAGATAAAGAG
>PVJC01037783.1:0-17020 GCA_004026665.1 Murina feae
TAATGCTATCATTTAATTTCTTTCTTTTTATGCTCAGGTTACTGAAAGCTACTGAGAATGGTCAGAATGCAGTTCAGGCAATCCAACTTTCAGCGGTGGGGGCCCACCAGGTATTTGCGATGGTGGGCCACCCAGCTGGAAACGTCCACGCCTGCACTCACCAGCCATCCCACCCTCCAGTGCACGAACCCTGAGGGGGCTGTGGCCAGCCTGAAAACAGCCCTCAGCCCCTCACCCAGGCTGGCCATGCATACCAGCAGGTGGACATCCCCCCTGAGGGGTCCCAGACTGTGAGAGCGCACAGGCCAGGATGAGGGACCCCCTCCTCCCCTCACCGAGTGCACAAATTTTTGTGCACTGAGCCCCTAGTTAGTATTATAAATGAATTGGTGACAGTCTGACCCAGCCTCTCGACTAGATTATGTTAGCTTTGTCACCCTGGACAAGTTACTTAAGCCTCCTGTTTTCTCAGCTATAATATGGAGATATAATTTTATCAGCCTTATACATCTGTCATAATTAAATGTGCCAGTAATATACATAAAGTACTCAGAACAGTGCCTGACCTTCAATTGATATTATCTATTGTCACTTTTACTGAGACTCTAATTATTAAAAGTTTAGAATATTAGAATCTGCCACAGTCGATTATTTAATTTTTTACAGGAAAAAAAACCTCATATTGAGTATGAGCAAACTTCAAAAATGTACAAATACCTACATGTATAGTTGTATAGCAAAAAGTCTGAAAACCAAAAATACAAACAGTAAATTCTTCTGGTGGCAGGAATTCCTTTTTTATATATTTATGCTATCTAAATTATTTTTATGAGAAGAAAACAATTTTACTTTATTCTGGGGGTAATGGTAGTACTGAGAGTGTAGGTGAAGAGACCGGGTGGAGAACAAAAATGCTCGTTGCAGGCCCAAAGATGTACCTAGCCAATCTCCAGAAAGTTCTGCACTGCTCACCCTTGGTTTAGGCTACCTTGCCTACCTCGTCTGTGGGTCATTTTCTTGGATTGTCCTCACAGACTTTTATTATAGCACTCAGGGTCCCTTGCCTCAAACATTGGCCTGTTACCTAGTGTCCCATATGCTGATTCCCAAGCAACTGACTATATGCTGACTGTTGCTGGGAATATTTCCTTCCTGCTTAATTCTCTGAATTTTTGGATCACTCATTAGAGACTAGACAGCCTACTCAGTCACTAGTCATGAATGTAACAACAGTGTTTGAAGGCTTTTGACTTTCATCTGGAATCACCTAGCAAACTTTTAAAAATATGGATTCCCTTCCCAGAGATTCTATCTGGACTCGTCCAGGATGGGGGTTGGGCATGGGGATTTGTTAAATCTCCCAAATAAATCTAATGGGCAACAGGCTTGAGAATCTCTGCTCCAGGGGCTCAGAACACAGGTTCAAGTAAGAGCACAGTTAAGAATATTCCAAATGCTTTGGGGTGACCACCATACACATTCCATGTGAGATAGTTGATTACCTACTTGATCGTGAAACAAATCCAGGTTCGGAAGGCATGCAAATGCAAGGATTTTAATTAAAAGCAAAACAACAGAGCATTGCAGAAAACTGTATCAGTTGAGAACTTTGGTTTTTTTATCCTCTATTTGCTATCCTGAATGAGATTGAGTCTGCCAGGCATCCTCCCAGAGCCTCATTAGGACTATGTCTGAATTTCAGATGAATCACCAATGACATTGTTAGGTAGCAAGCATTTCCATAGTGAAGTTCTTTCCAGTCCTTCATGACAGGAATTCTCAGACCTGCATTTTATTCAACCTGTTCATTATTAAATCACATGCACTTTTAATGTTACTATTACAACATAATAAACTTACATTATACTAATATGCTCTTTGTTCTTCCAATTTCTCTGTGCCTTAATCAAGCATTGTTAGTCAGCTAATGTAACTATTCTTTTTTGTTATGTCTAGGGATATTCAAATTCAGACACTATTATATTATTTTTTTCAGATTGTTGGACTTATTATTAAACTGGCCATGTTAAGTTTTCCATTTATAAGACTTTATGAGATTTCACTGGAAGTTGGTTGTCCTTTCTTTTATTTTTAGAGAGAATGAAAGGGAGAGGGAGAGAGAGAGCAGCATCAATGCGAGAGAAACGTTGATCAGTTGCCTCCTGCATGCCTCCCCACCAGGATCCGGGCACGTTCCCTGACTGGGAATCAAACCAGTGACCTTTTGGTGCACAGGCTGATGCCCAAACAACCGAGCCACACTGGCCAGGGCAAGTTGATTGTTTCTTAAGGTAAACTGAGATACCTCCTTTGATTGGATTCCTATGTGGTTTAAATTAAATTAGGAGTCAACAAATAGAGATCATGGATGGATGGTTTGCTCTCCATCTTCGTGACTATCCTTTATTGAGAGAGAAATTCACTTGTGACTTTCAAGTGTCTTTGTGTCCCTGTTGGTTTATGGAACCTTCCTGAAGTTATTGGCGAACCCTCCCTTACTATAGCATTAGTCAGACTTGTTTACTTTTTTCTTTTCTTATTTTTCATCACAGCTCTTAAAAATTAAATTCTTAAAGGAGGCTTTTCAGAGTCATTTTCTTGAATTACCATAAGACAAGGAGTCTAATGTAGAGTAGAATTTACCAGCTTATGTTTCATAGTTAATCCTACAGATACTTTTGGATAGAAAAGATTTCATGTTCAAGTATGTGTAAAAAATGCTGCAGACTATTTCTCTTGTTAGAGATTTACAAAGCTCGTTAGCATATATCCGTTCTCTGAAATGTCTGCAATAAAAAAATTGCTTAGCTTGGTTATGTCAACATTTCCCGAACTATCTTGACTACAGAACTTGCTCCCCCATTTTTTTATTTTTATTTTTTTATTTTTTTGCATTTTGTGGGCATTTTGAGAAGGGTTGAATTTATCAGCTATACACATTGGGCATGTCACTTAACTCTTTGAAAGTTACTTGCCTCATTTTTCAAAAGGGAATAATACCTGCCCCTACACCGCATGAAAATCCTTTGTAAACTGAGGGTTACTATAAAAATAATGAGAAACACCCTGACCAAAACATGGACAAACTTAGAGTTATGATGTAGTTATCTTATATTTTGAAAAATAGTTATTTTTTGTAATGATTGCTATAATATAATAAAAGTTTATTGACAAATTATACATTCATATTTGCTGGAAGTAGTTTTTTTTTGTATTTTTAGAAATAGTTCTGTACTTATTGACAAAGTGTAATAAAATGTTATTATAAAATTATACCTTCATCATTAATTGGACACATTTTCCTTTAAAGGAGGTTTGATTACTCTTCTTCAAGAATACTTGGGAACAAATCAATAGCCTTTAAAATACTTCAGGATATAAAGTTTTCTATATAAATAGTCTTAGATAAAGAAAAAAACCCACGTAATTTTTTTTTTTAATCAGGAAAATAAATCCTGAGACATTTTGAATTGTAACTTAGCCAGGCCAAGAATGCTTAATTGGGTTATTAAAACGTTGATGAGCAGTGGATGTTCCCAGATGGCACTGGGTTGTACAGGCTCTTTCAAAGATTCTCCACTGTCAGGCCAAAGTTAGAAATAAATGTGGACTTGATAGGAATAGAATTGCTATTTAGAGTTAATCCATGCCTGAGGTATCACTGCATAATTTTAATACCTTTGGGCATATTTCTCCCCAAAGCGGGCCTTCAGGAACCATATTTTTCTGCAGTCCCACAGACATAATAGTCCCTTACTTTTCAAGGTAATTTATATTTTTATTTCCCTTGCCCCATCTGAAATGGCTGAAAAGGAGTCTGGACACACAGTACACTAACGACAGGTGAGGATAGGCTGAGCGACATCAGTGGAATTCAGGCAACACTGGGGTAAAGCCATGTGTGCCTGCACACCTGGTAGTTCTTCCCTGAGGTTCCCTTCCCGCTTCACCTCGCCTGACTGATGGAACTTAGCTCAGAGTTTACACCCTCCAGGAAGTTGCCTGGAGTCCCTGCTCCCCTGGGTTCCCATGGATTGAACACATTTCTCTTACAGCAGCTGTCACACTGTACTGTTTATTTACCTGTTTATCACCCTCACTAGACTTTAAGCTCCTTGAAGCCAGAGGCTCTGTGTTAGCAAAGACTCAACAAATAGTTGAATGGCTGAGGAAATGGGTGGTCTACAAGTGCTCAACCAAGCAAGTAGATTGCCCTCTTTTGACAAATACCTATCCTTTCAAAACCGCATTTTGAAGCGTTTTCAAAGCTGAACTGCATGCTTCGTACCTTACGACTCTGCCAGTGTTGCCCTGTCTGGCTAGACCAGCTGCCGATTCAAACATCGACATCTACAAGTTCTGTTCTGGATTGTGGTTGTCCTATCTGATCGCCCCATTCTGTCTTGGTTTGATTCAGCGGGAGGCACACAGTTACACAGTAAAGAGGGCAAAGAAGCACAGGAGGAGAGAGGCTCTGAAAGATGGCCGGAAAGCACAAGTTTCACATGAAACCCAAAGTAGAGAGCTGCTGGGCTCTGGACCCCTGAGGTCTTCTTTTCCAGCAAAGAGTGGATTCCCACTTCTCCAAACCAGGCTGTGCAGCTGCTGCAGCTTTGCTTTCTTTTATAGCCCCTTGTGCTCATGTATTAAACTTCTATTACTTAACTGAACCTAGAGTTTTCTTTCTATTTTAACAGGCCAGGAAGCAGAGGGTTGTACTTGCTCAAGGAGAGGAGTAGGAGATAAGGTTTTGTACATGTAGCCTTTTTCCGGAGTAGACCTCAGCTCTAAGGCAGGTTTCTCAGCGTGGTCCTGTGTCACATGGTGGTTGTGGAGGTGGTGGTTGGTTCTTTTTAACTAGCTGTTTATGGTGTTCTTATACATATGAAGTTTAAGAATCATTGCTCTTGGCCCAGCCAGTGTGGCTCAGTGGTTGAACATTGACCTATGAACCAAGAAGTCATCGTTTGATTCCTGGTCAGGGCACATGCTCAGGTTTCGTTCTCGATCCCCAAGGTGGGGTGAATCAGTAATTCTCTCTCATCAGTGATGTTTCTCTCTCTACCTCTCTTTTCCTCTCTGAAATCCATACAACATATATAAAAAGCATCATTGTTCTTTAAAGACATGTGGATTGAGCAAATGCCCTACAAGCTTTCTGGGCTAAAATGACCAACAACTAGTCTTGTTCACCTGGAGGCCATTCATCCTCAAAGAGCAAATACCATATGATTTCACTTATATGTAGACTCCCAGAGACTAAACAAATGAACAAACAAAACAAAACAGAAACAAACTCAGACATACGAGGATACACTGATGGTTGCCGGAAGGGAGGAATGTGAAGGAATGGGTGAAAAAGGTAAATGGGAATAAAAGATACACATCTCCAGTTATTAATCAAATAAGTCACAGGATGTAATACGCAGCACAGGGAATAGAGTCAATAGTATCATAACGACTTTGTATGGTGACAGACAGTTACTAGAGTTACTGTGGTGATCACTTTGTAAGATCTCTAAATGTTAAATAACTAGATTGTACTCTGAAACTCATATAACATTGTATGTCAACTGTAATTTAATAATAAAAAAACCAGTTTTGCTCTGAAACAAGCCACTCCATCTCTTTGATTCTGTCAGACTATAGACACATTATTTTAAAATAAACAATTTGTCAAAAGCAGATATTTTTTGTATCTATGTTGTAACTAGCTAGGATTATTTTTTTGAAAGATCTATGGCAAATCCAAACTTGCAGAGGATAAAACATTGAGACACAAGGAAATAGCAATAAATCACTGATTTCTTAATACCCTTGCATCATTTAGTAAAGCATGCTAAAGACAGCTCACAAGCAAGCCTGAGAGTTCCCCTCTCTCCCCAGGCAAAGCTGGCATTGCATCATAGATATTATATTCTTTATGAGTTACTTTTCTCTTTTTAAGGCAGACTTGCAAATGTTCTAGAATATACCCATCCCCCTCTTCTAAGATGACTACAAGTCTCCTGGTCTTTTATACCCTATTGGAACCACTTAAAGACTAGAATTTCTTTATATCCCTTATTGGATCACAATGCCCACTTCTAAAAATAATAGCTATTCTGGTTTCAGAACAAAATACCTCAAATAATTTTAATTGCCCTATCATCATAATATTTTATTCTACTGAGGCATTATTCAAGAAATCCTGAAAAGCTTTGGGTTTACTTTTGTACTAAAGTTCTGGTCACAAGATTGGGATTAATGCAGAGTAATCAGAAACAACTCCCAATAAAAGACAATGGTTGAGAATGGTGCAGGCTATTTGGAAGCCAGGGTTCTCTAGGGAATGCCCTTTAATCTAATTTAGGTTTTGTTTTACAAAGATGAGTTTAAGCAGCGGTTCTCAACTTGTGGGCCGCGACCCCTTTGGTGGTAGAATGACCCTTTCACAGGGGTCACCTAAGACCATCCTGCATATCAGATATTCACGTGACGATTCATAAGAGTAGCAACATTACAGTTAGGAAGTAGCAATGAAAGTAATTTTATGGTTGGGTCACAACACGAGGAACTGGATTTAAAGGGCCAGAAGGTTGAGAACCACTGGAAGAGAGAAAGTAGTGATTTATGCATGAGAAGTCTCAGAAATAGTTTTTGAGCCACAGTTTTAAATATTTTTATTATAAAAATAAAACGTTTTGTTTTAAAAAGAAGGGAATAGTATTAAAATGTACAAATATTTATAAGTAGAAGTCCAATCCCTAAAAGTAGCAACTGTAAATAGCATGACTTGTGCCTGCCCACAAATTTTCTACAGAAATATAATTATGTATAAATTTAATTGTGGCTGGACTATATATACTATTTTATAATTTATATTTTTTATTTAGAATAGAATTTGAATATCATATAAATGTATGTAATTTATTTTTAACTTATTTTTAATAGCCACATAGCAAATCATAGTATGGATATCGATAACTTTACTAGTCCTCTATTAATAGAGTGTTACCATGTTTTCCTCTGTTACAAACAATGCTTCAAGGAGCATTCTTGTACATAAAGTTTTATTCATTTGTGAAAGTCTATCTTTAGAGTGAATGACTACAAGTGAAAGTGTTGGGTTAAAGAATATGTGGTTCTAAATTTTGGTCGATACTGCCAACTTGTCCTCCAAATATATGATTAGCATTTCTACTTTCACCATTGGGTGTGCTGAAGAGTATGTACAATGAGCTAATTAATCTTCAATAGAAGTTATTTTTATGTAAAGAAGTGAGTTATTTAAGAAGTTCAAGTCATCCGAAAGTGGCAATTCATTAAAATAACACAATACATTTTTAAGTAGAAGTAGTGAATAGGCTCTTAGCTTATTTGATAATGAAATTTACGAAGAAGAGTGAATCATGTTAATGCATTGAAAATGATTCAATTCCCGTTGTTCTGACAGGAAATACTGGCACGGAAAACAATAGCATAAAGCTCATAGTATATCCCCACAACAAGGCCATCAACCTCTAAGGGGAGTGCCGTCAGTTCAGAGAGTTTTTAACATTAATTAGTCACTATGTAACATTTCACATTCCTTGAAATATTACAAATCAAGTGAAAGAAACTTAATTGTTTTCCAAATTTGATAATTATTTTAAAAATATTCATATTTCCAATAAGTTGTGAATCAAACTTTTCTGAACTATCAAACATTTAAAAATTTGATGAACTATAACTTATGTCTATTCTCTATATAAAATATTGTAAAATTTTCACATTACATGATAATCAGAAAGTATGTAATAAAAAATGCAGGTATAGTGCTGGCCAGTATGACTCAGCTGGTTGAGCATCAGTTGCTGGTTTGATACCTGGTCAGGGCACATGCCCGGGTTGTGGGTTTGTTTGGGGCGCGTGAGGGAGGCAACTGATGAATTTGTCTCTCTTACATCAATGTTTCTCTCTTTCTCTCTTTTTTTCCCTTCTCTCTCTAAAATCAATAAAAACATATTTTTTTTAAATGCAGGTATTATAGAGGTATGCAGGGCAGTAAATTAAAACAAATATTATTTTCTGGATTTTGCAATGTTTGTGGTAGTTGTTATTTTTTAAACATTTATAATTAATTAGGATTTTTCTCATTCTAAGTGAAATTCAAGGTCATACTTGTTTTTCTTTAAAGTCTTCCAAAATTATATGAGCTTTGGGCATAAACGTTGGGTTCACCCCTGAGTTTATGAGACAATCTGTTTCCCCAGACTCCTGCAAATACTAGGTAATAGTAAATTTTTTTTGTACTTGCCAATTTGATAATTAATATATGGTATTTCATTATTGTTCTAATTTATCTATATAATAAAAGCCTAAGCAACCCTTATGGTGGAACAACCATTCGCTATGATGCACTCTGAACACCAGAGGGCAGACAGTCAATGCAGGAGCTGCCCCTTGGTGGTCAGTGCGCTCCCAACAGGGGAACACCACTGGCCAGCACAGTAATGGTGGCAGGAACCTCTCCCACCTCCGTGGCAGCATTAAGGAGCAGTGAGCAGAAGGGCAGTAAGGAGCAAGGGGTCCCAGATTGCAAGAGGGATGTCTAGACACGATCCCCTCAGCCAGCAGTCAGACATCCCCCCAAGGACTCCCAGACTACGAGAGGGCACAGGCCAGGTTGAGGGA
Organism: Murina feae; assembly: GCA_004026665.1. NCBI lineage: Eukaryota > Metazoa > Chordata > Mammalia > Chiroptera > Vespertilionidae > Murina > Murina feae. The sequence continues at coordinate 8,656 of PVJC01037783.1, forward strand.
ACGTCCTTATTGTACAGCATGATTTTCATGCACCAGGCCTCTAGTATTTCTATAATTATGAGTCAAGTTGAGCATTTTTTTGTATGATTATTTTCTATAGAATTCTCCATCTATTATCTTTGCCTATCAACTGCCTGTCTTTTTTTTTTTTTAATTTATCAGTGAGAACTCTGGGTATAGCACAGTTCTTCTCTCTGTCAGTCATGCTGCAAATCCTTTTCTCAGTTGATTTTGCTCTTTTAACTTTTCTTATAGTATAATTTTAAAAATCTCATTGAAAAGTGTTTAATTTTTTATTGGACTTACCAATTGATAGCAGCATTTTGAAAAGAGTGAAAGTGCTATGTAGATTCAATATATTGAGGCTCAGATGTGGTTGACTCAATGATACCTTTAATGTTAAATAAGTATATTTAACTTATTAAGAAATATCAGAAACCAAGATACTTTGGCTTACTTTTGTAGGTAGAGAGATGGTTAAATGTTTTTTTTTTCTTAGAAATCAAGGATTCTAGGTAACCTCTCCCCTTTCCTTTCTCTACAAGCTAGTTGGAGTTGAAGAGAGAATAGGTCCAACCTGTAGAACTTGCATTTTCATTGCCAAGAGATGACTCTGAAAGTACAGCCCTAAGCTACCCATGTTGCTGTGCTCCAGACGGAGTGCCTCATCTCTATTCTCACTGGACTGAAATGTCCAAAGGTCACTTCCACAGGCTCTTAGCTCTGTATGGATTTTGATAAGTGAACAATGCCAATCCTATACAAAAGACAAGAGTGCCCTACATGGACACATATTCTGTTCATTCAAGAGCCTCCCCTGGGAAGACAAACCTGAGTTGCTCACCTGCCTGACAAGCTACCTCTCATCTTTCAGGCCCACTTCAAATGCCACCTCAATAAAACTTTCCTGGAATCCCTGAGAGTGATTAATCACCCTCTCACTGATGCTTCCACAGCATCTGTTTCACAGTATTCCTGTAGCACTTCAGATGTATTACCATGTAATGTATATGGTGCATATGTCTACTCCATGGGACCATGAGCTTTTTGTATGTAGGAGTATGCCTCCTTCATCTTTAAATCCAGAAAACGCAGCATAGGATTTGGCACATAATAGGTACTTAAGACATTTTTATGGAATGTGCTTAAAATCTGTAAATATGATTTAAATGGAGATGAAACAGTAGACCTGAACCACCAGAAAAATCTTATTACAGGTACATTTGTAACAACAGATGTGCAGTACGGGTCGTTTCTGTGATAGTGGGAAGCAGAACACTTGGTGAGTAGGCAAAAACAATGCACCACGGGCAGACTTTATTCGTGGGTTTCTCAGATCTTTCCCTCTCATGACTGAGTGCATATCCATACTCATTCTCAGGCTCCAAAGACATTGCCACAGGAATCTTCAGACACTGTCTTGCTCACTATAAATGGGTCAACACATTTACTGTAATACAACCACACTTGCCATTAAGTGAAGACTGCTAACATCTAGAGAGAGGCATGATTCTGTTCCAAAAATGACAATACTCTTACTTTAATAAATACTCATTTATATAATCACACACAATAAATGTCTTGAGCAAAGGCACTTTAAACATTTACAGTAAATGATGGGATACGGGAGAGGCGAGGAGATCCCTGGGGGACCGCCATACCATGTGCTTCTGGCGTCATCCCATCTGCTTGTTATGTAGCACAGATCTTCTCAATAAATCACTGTGCTTTGGAAGTGCAAGTTTCTCACTCATTCTTCCACACTTGCCAAAGTACAGCAAAGTTGGGAAAGTTAAACTAGCCTGGTATTTAATTGGTTTCTAGACATGCACACTGAGGGATACTGTTAAAGGAACCAAATTATTGACTCGATGAAGAGAGTAGATAACCTCAGGACCCACCACCATTCATCTTCACGGAGGTCACGAACAGAAAAATACTCACTTGGGGTCTTTATTGACATCTAGTCAATTTATCTAACCCAAGGCCTTTTAATGATTTATCACTCACTTGGGAAAAACGCATCCCACAATGACTATTTCAAATGCGTGTGACCTTTAGCTGTAGAAGAGATCATTCATTTACTTGGAATAGATAACTCTGTAAGAAGATTCTATTAATTGGGATTCCTTTCAAAAGCCATACGCCCAGAAAAGTTTCTATAGCAACTCTGACAATCCCACATGGAGTTAGTTATGTTTATTCTGCTCTTGATTTACTATCTATTGGAATACAACACAGGTTAAGAATATCTACTGAATATGGTATAGGTTGGAACATCATGGGTATATCACTGGACATATAACTTGTAAGGCATCCCTGGCAGATTTCAGAAGTCCAATAAGTGTCACTTATTGAATGTCTAGTCAACACCAGCTGTTCAAAAATCCTCACAATAACACACTGTGGGCTCATCTGTACTATATCCCAACTGAGGACCAGAGAGGTTAAACCATTTGTCCAAGATCACATAACAGAGCCAGAATCCAAATTCAAGTTGGTTTGATTACCAATGCATGCCATTTCCAGTATGCTGGTTATATACAAGCTTGTCAAAAATGTTCATATCCTGTGTTATGAACATATGACATGTAAATATTTTTTAGGACATTGCCTCTCCTTACACACCTCTGCTTTGCGTAAACAGCCAGGAATGATGGTGTCACCTGGGAACCAGGATAAGGAACTGCCCTTTTGTTTTTTTTTAATATATTTTATTGATTTTTCACAGAGAGGAAGGGGAAGGGAGAGAGAGAGTTAGAAACATCGATGAGAGAGAAACTTTCATCAGCTGCCTCCTGCCCCTCACTGGGGATGTGTCTGCTACTAAAGTACATGTCCTTGACCGGAATAGAACCTAGGACCCTTCAGTCCACAGGCCGACACTCTATCCACTGAGCCAAACCAGCTAGGGCTGCCCTTTTCTTTTTCTAAGTTTTCACTTTGCCTATACCCATGTGCTCTTGTTCAGCCTTTTACTAGTAACTGATAGATGAATTCCACCCCAGTGTCTTTTTCACTTCTACTTAACCATCATTAAGCATCTCCTCTCTTTTTCAAAGCTTGTTCAGTTTTTTAAAACAAACAACCCCTTTTCCTATCTACTTCTTATTATTTAATTTGTTATTCCAAGAGTTTCCTAATAGTGACCGACAAACGTAAGAGAGCCACTAACAATGCACTTAAAATCAAGGGGCCACTGATGTCCAACGCTGAGAATCTACATGGATGGCCCCTTCTTACAAGCCTCCAAAAAAGTCATCTTTCTCCATGTTTTTCCACAAGCACATTTCTTAAAAATAATAATTAAAAAAAAGAACAACACTTTTATATCTTAAAAATGTTTAGTGACTATAATTGCAACAGCATTATTTTATTGTATGTTTTTCTTTCCAATGAAATGAAATAAGCTGAGATGAGATGTACATGGAGTACACACACAACAAATTAATTAAGATTTTGCAATGTGTCTGCTTTGCAGTATTATTTCTAACAGAAAATATATTCTGATTCCGAACCACTGACAACTACAAGATACTACTTCTAAAAAATCACTCCTTGTACTCTATTTCAGTAGAGATGCATATTTCCATTTTAATTACTTGTGGATAACCAACTTGCTTTTGGGAACCTCCTGCTTTCCGGCCTCCTCCGCGTCCCGCAGTTTCTGGGTAGATGAGAACTTGCCCAAAGAGACCCAGCTGGGAGAAGCTGCACATGGAAGAAGGCATGAGCATTTGGTGTGAATTTCAAATCTAAACTTTTGATTATCCCTGGTTTCATCTGTACCACACTTCCCGTTCCTTTTGCCTGTTGAGTAGTAATCTCTTTACTAAACAAAGTACTTTTCTTGGCTGAGTAGGAAGGGTAACCTGAGGGGTTTCTCCTTAATTAGAAAAGACCCAGCAGGGGGAAGGTGGTGTGAATAGCCCACTATGTTTGAAAGAATCCAAGCACCTTTAACTCTTCTTGGAAAAAAAGTTTAGTAAAAGAGATGAAAATTTTCAGAGAGAAAATGGAAAAGCTTATGAGGGAATTAGATTTAATTAAACATAAACATTTAAAAGCCATGCATCATAGTCTAAAAAAAAAAACACCAAGGGAGCCTATAAAATAAAATTTATAGACAACATTACTCAGGAATCGTAGTTTTACTGTGTGTCATGCTTCATTGTCTCGTGTGGTAATTTTTGCCCAGTTGACTATTTCTTCAACTGTAAATCTCAGAAGTAAAACCTTGATTCATGTCACTATTTAGTGTGGCTCTAAACATGTAGGTGTCTTGTAAATTTTAAAGCTCAAATCTGTCAGGACAGTGACCTAAATTCCTCTTCAAGTTGTGTCCTGCAGGGCTCATTGCCTCACACAGTACAATAGAACTATTCTTCACACCTTGGCTCCAAAACAGATCAGACTAAGTTAGAAAAGGCACATGATACAGAAAAAGATAAGCTTTTTATAATACCTCAAATTGCTACCTCTACAATAGTGATTTGGTATCTAAGGAATAAATCACAATAGAAGAAGACTTAATGCCAAATAATAAAATTAAGTAAAAAAAAAAAATACATATATGTGTGTGTGTAAAATATATGTGTGTGTGTGTGTGTGTGTGTGTCCTCACCTGATGATATTTTTCCATTGATTTTTGGAGAGAGTAGAAGAGAGAGGGAAAGACAGAGAAATACTGACATAAGAGAAACACATCGATTGGTTGCCTCCTGCACATGCCCTGACCTCTGCCCCAGCCAGGGAGGAGTCTGCAAGTGAGGTACATACCCTTGACCAGGATCAAACCCTGGGACCTTTCAGTCCACAGGCCGATGCTCTATCCACTGAGCCAAACCAACCAGGGCTCAAGTAAAGTATTTTAACTTTTTTTTTACTTCAATGTGGTGATCTTTGTGTAGTGGATCTTAGAAACAGATCAATTCATTAAATTGTGTGCCACTTTTTTTAACAATTGGCTTTTGAGGCACATATTAGCATGATATAATCGGTTTTTGAGACACACTAATATATAGAAATAGAAGAAATCCTACATAAATGTAGAGTTAATATTATTGAGTGAATTTCTCAGGTTATGCTCAGGGTTGGAGGTAAGGTTGTTGTGAAAGATTGTACTGGTGATGAGAAAGAATCTACAGTAGTAAAAATTGTGACTACCTTTTACTGAATGTCTGCTATACCCCAGGCTATGCTGTACCCCTACATCTCTAATTCCACAACAATGTTGTAGGGAGATATAATCTCATCATAAACTGGTTAATCCAGTGGTTGAGAAGATAGGGAGCCAGCTAGAATTACACAGTGAGTATTTGGCTTGCTGGGATTTGAATCTGCCACCTATGCTATAAAACCCCATGCTTTGGGTATCTTGATGCAGACTCACAGTATTGTTAAATCTCTCTGATGCCATTGTGTGGGAGGAGACGTTGCAGCAACTCTATTGGAAAGAAGCTGGGATTTGCTTAAAGGAAAAGTATCAACTTTTTGGATCATCAGTGAAGAGAAAATGCGTTCTCTCATCTATTTCATCCAACTCTTCGCTTCATGCTGTCTTCCCTTCTGCATTGCAGTGTAGGTTTGGTATCAATTAGAGAATGGTGTGCTACAAACATTGAAACATCAGTGAGTCCCTTGCATATCCTTCTTTAGTGGTTTAGTCACTGGAATCATTCCTTACTCCTGCCAGAAAAATAAAATTCAAAACCATATGTCCTGGTACTTAGAAAGCACCTACTCCTACTATTTAATTGTTAAATAGATGGTAGGAAGTTGCATTGTACCACTAGTGTATAGGAACCCAGTGTTATCCTTGGAAATTCCTAATGATATCGCAACAGCATGCTACTGACCAGTGTCAGAATTTCTCTGAGGAAGAGAACTATTTGTTGGAAAAATTCAAGATAGACACCAGAGGTCAGCTGACATTAAAACTTGTTTGGAGGAATTAAGACTTCTGGTCAAGCTGGGGAAAGAACTTGGAGCTAAGTTTGCCAGCCCCAAAGGCTTCAGAAAACCTTACCATCCAGTGACATTGGGTGCAAATGGACTTCCCTGTAGAAACAGGTGAGGGGCTGGGTTTTACACTCAGGCTGACATGGGGCCCAACAGAGGCAGCACACATGCATGAAGAACAGAGGCAAAGGAGGATCCTGAGAGCAAGAGCAGTCCGCAATTTTAACAAATCGGCAAGGCTGTTTAAGTGTTTCTCAGGCATGGCGTCATGCAAAAGAGCCCATTGTGCTCCATTCTCTGAGTTGCAAGAAGGCTCAGCGCATATCTGGATTACAATATAATTTAGCTTCTCATCCTTAGCAACTCCCTAAACTCCTCTTTCCTGTCTTTGATATAGAATGTCAGCTCTGAAGAGAAATGTCAACTTGTTACCCTTGCATTTTTAAATATGAAGAGATTGGCTCAGCAGTATAATTTTGGTGGTTGTGGTAGTGGGGGGACAGTGGTCTGGTCTGGGTTATCCAGCACAGGTGGTCTCATGGCTTGACAGCAGGGGTAGTCACAGGAGGAAATGAATAGAGAATCACCTTTAAAACAATGACTCAGAATTCTGATTCAGAGGGATCTGGGCCAACTTCTGATCTCATCCCGGAGCTTCCTAGAACACCTGGGCTGTCCCTGGAGGTCTCCTACCTGGACTGGGGCTTGGGCCACACCTGTTTGGCCCCCAGGGAATGAGCTGACAAGAACCCTGCCTGCAGTGGAATGATGCAGCTGTTCCCATTAGATCAGACATGGATCAGAGCGATAGCTTTTCTAGAAGCATCATTTATCCTTCATTTCAATCAGGAATAACAAATTATGACAATTCAAGCTCGTGTTTGACAATAGCTGGTTTTACTCTAGAAGTGTCGTCCTGTTATCTGGAGTTTCACAGAGACCCTTCCTTCAAATTTTGACCCAAATATGAAAATTCACGGCCAAATTGAGAACTGAATTTCATGTAAGGTTAAAAATTGAGTGTTTTACAGAAGGGAATACTTAAAAAGGGAATTAGGCTGAAGGAAAATTTTACTTGAAGGTGTTGTTTATTTTTTTAAAATATATTTTATTGACTTTTTACAGAGAGGAAGGGAGAGGGATAGAGAGTTAGAAACATCAATGAGAGAGAAACATCGATCAGCTGCCTCCTGCACACCTCCAACTGGGGATGAGCCCACAACCAAGGTACATGCCCTCGACTGGAATCGAACCTGGGTCCCTTCAGTCCACAGGCCAACGCTCTATCCACTGAGCCAAACCAGTTAGGGCTGAAGGTGGTTTACTTTTTTAAAAAATAGAGATTGAACAAGTCTGTTCCTTGAAACATCTTGTTCATCCTACATTTTAGTGAAGTAACCTGAGAGGAATTGTTCATCAGAGTCTGCTAAAAAGTCACAAATATACACTATAGGGAACTGTTTCTTTTTCTCCATAAATATCTGCAGACAATCTGCTTGGGGCTGAGGAGGTAGGCACAGAAGCTCTGAGAAGCTCCTGTCCTCCCCAAAGTGATATTTCTTTGAAGATTTTTAAAATAATGAGCGAGCTTTTATAGCTTAAGGGGTTTGGCTCCAGGCATTTCTCACAAATTCAAACTCCCAAGGCTACCAGTGATCCTGGTAGGAAACTGGGAATGGATCACGGAGAAGAAAGCAAATGAGTGAGTCAGAACTGCACAAATGTATGAGCTCACCCGCTGGAGGAATGTGGATACCCCACAGCATTCTCAGACCACACTGGCCTGACCCAGATTCAGCAGGGCCAGTCAGCACCACACTCAGCTGGAGAACGGCGCAGCCAAGCTCCTGGCTAAGTGAACTGGGTTCTGAGAAAGGCAGCCGGACACTCATTTCCCGTGACAATCCTCACAGCCCTTCCTTCCTATCTCTCCCCTGTAGTCTCACCTTGTCTTTTTAAAATTATATATATACTAGGGGCCCGGTGCACAAAAATTTGTGCACTCGGGGTGGAGGGAGTCCCTCAGCCCGGCCTGTGCCCTCTCACAGTCTGGGACCCCTCAGTGGATGTCCTATGATGGCTCCAGTCTGCCAGGCACCTTTTGTGTGTGTATGTGTGTGTGTGTGTGGCCACTGGGGACCTGCCCCCAGCCGCATCTGAGGCTCGGAGCAGTCCTCCTGTGTGTGTCTACCTGCCGGGGGCCTGCCCCCAGGCTTGGAGCAGGCACCCCCTCTATGTTGATCTCTCAGACTCTTGCCCTCCCCTGCATGTTGTTCTCTTTTTTGAGCTGTGACCAGGGCTGGGTGTGGCCTGCCTCCCAAGCTTGCCTACTGCCCATCTTCCTCCAGCCACCAGAAAGCAGGGAAAACCCCGCCTCGTGGTCAGGCCAGCCTTTTCCTGCTCC
>PVJC01037784.1:0-17040 GCA_004026665.1 Murina feae
TGGAAGTCTATTTCTTTCACCAGGTGAGGGAAGTTTTCTGTCATTATTTCTTCAAATAGGTTTTCAATATCTTGCTCTTTCTCTTCTTCTGGCACCCCTATAATTCTGATGTTTGTGCGCTTGAAGTTGTCCCAGAGACTCCTTACACTATCTTCATACTTTTTGATCCTTTTTCTTTTTTTTTCTTTTCTTTTTTCTTGTCCCGCTGGGTGGGTTTTGCTTCTTCATATTTCATATCTTTGACTTGCTTCTTGCGATCCTCTCGTCTGCTGTTGGATGTCTGCGTAATATTCTTCATTTCAGTCAGTGTATGATTCATTTCTAGTTGGTCCTTTATCATATCCTTGAGGGTCTCATTAAATTTATCGGCAGTCTTTAGCATTTTCTTGAAAAAACCTAATAACCGTGGTTTTGAACTCTATATCCTGTCGTTTTCTTTCCTCCATCTCTATCATTTGTGACCTGTTTCATCTCCTCATTTTGGCTGCTTTCCTTTCTGATTTAGGCGATCATTGCGAGGGATTAACCTCTAAGCCACTTGGTTACAAGAGTCAGCTGTGTCTACAGTGGGAGAACTTCTGTGCTGGAGTTGTTTCAGTGGGGCTTTTATGCTCACTGCATCTGCCCCGAGTGTGTTCCTTGTGGATCTGTTTTGTTTAGGTTAGTCCCTCTCTGGCCACTGGGTGAGGCTGGCTCCAGTATCTTTAAGGAGGTGTTGCTGCAGAAGCCTCTGACGCACTTGGGAGGGGCGGGGCCTCAGGGAGTTCGCCGGGCGGGGCGGAGCAAATAGCTATGGCGCTTCTCAGCCCCGCGCTGAGAGACACGAGGTCTCTGTGTCCCGCGTAATTGCTGTAAGCAACGCTGAGAGAAATCCGCTTTGAATTTCCTCCCGGTGCCAGTCAGTCCCCCTTCTCTGGGTGTCTGTGGGACCTCAGAAACTCGCCTGGAACTGGAGTTCAGAGCCGCTGGGAGCTTGTGGTTCTCTCCGTTTTGGAAAAGAACCGCGACCTCCGGTACCAACCCTTCCCCGAGCCCGTGCGTGCGCCTCCGTACCTCTGTACTTTGCTTCTGCCACTCCTCTGAGTCTCAGACTCTTCTCTAGTTGTAGGATTTTCACTCAGCCAGCCGTCCTGTGGGTGCGAGTGGTATCCGTGTGTTCTTTTTTTTTTCGTGGTTTTTCTGAAATAGTTTTTCACAGCTGCATATACGGTGTCTACCCTATGCCGCCATCTTGTTTCTCCTGTTCACAGTAATTTTTAACAAGGCTTTGTATTTCTGTGGGGTCTGTTGTTATTTCACTTCTATCATTTCTGATTTTGTTTATTTGGGTCCTTTCTCTTTGTTTCTTGGTGAGCCTGGTTAGAGGTTCATCTATCTCGTTTATCCTTTCAAAGAACCAGCTCTTGGTTTCATTGATCTTTTGTATTGTTTTTTTGGTCTCTATGTCATTTATTTCTGCTCTAATCCTTATTATCTCCTTCCTTCTGCTGACTCTGGGCTTTTCTTGTTGCTCTCTTTCTAATTCTTTGAGTTGTAAAGTTAGATGATTTACTACCATTTTTTCTTGTTTTTTGAGGTAGGCCTGCAGAGCTATAAATTTCCCTCTCAGGATTGATTTCATTGTGTCCCGTAGGTTTTGGATTTTAGCGTTTTCATTGTCATTAGTTTTCAGAATGTTTTTAATTTCTTCTTTTATCTCATTGGTAACCCAATCAATATTTAATAACATGCTCTACAGCTTCCAAGAGTTTGAATGTTTTGGGTTGTTTTTATTGTAGTTTATTTCTAATATTATGCCATTGTGATCTGAGAGGATGCTTGATATGATTTCAGTCTTCTTGAATTTGGGGAGACTTTGCTTGTGACCCAATATATGGTCTATTTTTGAAAATGTCCCATGTGCACTTGAGAAGAATGTATATTCCGCAGCTTTGGGGTGAAATGTTCTGAAGATATCAATTAAGTCCATCTGATTTAGTGAGTCATTTAGAATTTCTGTGTCTTTGCTGATTTTTTGTCTAGAGAATTTAGCCAGTGATGTCAGAGGTGTATTAAAGTCCCCTACTATGATTGTATTGTTGTCTATCTCTCCCTTGATATCTTCCAGGAGTTTTTTATGTATTTGAGTGCTCCTGAATTTGGTGCATATATATTTATCAGGGTTATGTCCTCTTGTTGTATCGATTCCTTTAGTATTATGAAGTGGCCCTCCTTATCTCTTGTTATGGCCTTCACCTTGAGATCTATTTTGTCCAATATAAATATAGCTACCCCAGCTTTTTTTTTCATTTCCATTTGTCTGAAAGATATTTTTCCATCCCTTCACTTTTAGTCTGTGTGAATCCCTTATTCTGAGGTGAGTCTCTGTAAACAGCAGATATATGGGTCATGTTTTTTTATCCATTCAGTTATTCAGTGTCTTTTGATTGGAGCATGTAGTCCATTTACATTTAAAGTTATTATTGAAAGGTACTTGTTTGTAGCCATTTTATTTTTTTGTACCTGTGTTCTTTCTTACCTTTTAATTTCATCTTTTTACACCAGTCCTTTTAGTATTTCTTGCATTGCTGGCTTTGTGGTGATAAATTCCCTTAGCCTTTTTTGTCTGTGAAGCTTCTTATTTCCCCTTCAGTTTTGAATGATAGCCTTGCTGGATAGAGTAATCTTGGATTCAGTCCCTTGTTTTGCATCACTTTGTAAATTTCCATCTATTCCCTTCTGGCCTGATGTGTTTCTGTTGAGAAGTCATTTGATAATCTAATGGGGGCTCCCTTGTATGTAACTTTCTGTCTCTGTCTTGCAGCCTTTAAGATTCTTTTTTTGTCCTGAACATTTGCCATGGTAATTATGATGTGTCTTGGGGTGGGTCTTTTTGAATTCACCTTGTTGGGGACTCTCTGTGTCTGTGTCATTTTTTTCTTCCCCACTTCTGGGAAATTTTCTGAGATTATTGCTTCAAATACATTTTCTAATCCTTGTTCCTCTTCCTGTTGTTCTGGCACCCCTATTATTCATATGTTGCTTTGTTTCATGTTATCCCATAGCTCCCTTAGGCTCTCCTCCTGTCTTTTGATTTTTTTCTCTAATTGCAGTTCAGTTTGGGTGTGTTTTGCTTCTCTGTCTTCTAATTCACTAATTCAGTCCTCCGCTTATCCTAGTCTATTGTTGAAACTTTCCATGGTGTTCTTTATAGCAGCTATATCACCCTTCATTTCTTCTTGATTCTTACATAAGTTATTCATTTTTTCATCCATTTCTTTTTGATTCTTACATAAGTTGTTGATTTTTTCCCCTCCATCTGGTTTATGCACTCTAGGACCCTTATTCGGAATTCTTTTTCCAACATACTGCATGCATCTGTTTCACTTAGCTGCTTTTCTGGCGATTCCTCCTTTTCTTTTCCTTGTGGGTTTCTTTGTCTACCCATTTTTTGGTCTCACCGACTGATCTAGATGTCAAGTTGTGCAGGGATTGCTCTTTGGGTGGTGGTGGTTCCTCAGGCTGCAGTTGCTCCTCAAGGTGGCTGGTTCTCATATGACTGTGGCTCCTCTGGTGGGTGCTGTTAGCAGGTGTGGTGTCTCTGGTTGGTAATGGAAGCTGCTCACACAGCTTCCTTGGACAAAGGTGGGCTGACCACGTGGCTGAGTTGGGTCTGGGGTATTATTGACCTCTCTCAGGAGACTTCTGTCTTACCCAGCTGCAGGCTGTCTCCCAGCTCGATCTCCACTGCCAATTCGGGCACCTCTGTATCTATTTTTGTTCACCAGTTTATAATGGTTATTATTATCCATAGATGAGTGAGGACATGTGGTATTTTTCTTTCATTGCCTGGCTTATTTCACTTAGCATTATGCTCTCCAGTTCCATCCATGCTGCTGCAAATGCTAAGAACTTCCTTTTTACAGCAGCATAGTATTCCGTTGTGTAGATGTACCACAGTTTTCTAATCCATTCATCTGTTGATGGGCACTTAGGCTGTTTCCAAATCTTAGCTATGGTAAATTGTCCTGCTGTGAACATAGGGATGCATATGTCCTTTCTGATTGGTGTTTCTGGTTTCTTAGGATATATTCCCAGAAGTGGGATCACGGGGTCAAAAGGAAGATGCATTTTTAATTTTTTGAGGAAATCCCATACTCTTCTCCACAGTGGCTGTACCAATCTGCATTCCCACCAGCAGTGCACTACTGTTCCTTTTTCTCCTCATCCTCTCCAGCACTTAAAACTTTAGAAAATGGGACCTAAGCTATAGTGTCAGGTAGGGACTGAGTACGGTGCAGAGGAGCAGGTGGATAGAACTAAAAGGGCACCAGGACACGTTAGGGATGGAACCTGTCTGCTCTCTTAGCAGTGGTGAGGGCTTCACAGGCATATACCTATTTCAAAACTTACCAAATTGTACACTTTATATATGTGCAGTTTAATATTTGTTAATTATCTACACATAGAAAAGAGTAACATGCAAATTGGTGTCACTTCACTACGCACACCAGCCAATCAGAGCAATATGCAAATTAACCCAACAAAGATGGTGGTTAATTTGTATACACAGGCACAGAGCGAAGACTAAAGACTGAAGGCAGTGTAGAAGGAAGCCAAGTGCTGCGGAAGGGAGAGACGTGGAGGAGAAGGGAACAGAGCCAAGGCAGCAGAGATGGTGGAGAAGGGAGGGAGCCGAGGCAGCAGCGAGCTTTGCTCCCTTCTCTGCTTCACTCTGGCTCAGGAAGCCCTATTCTTGCAGGTATTTTCCTGCAGTGGGCCTCTAGTATCATAATACAGATGTGTTGAAACTATAGCACCACAAGCTTTCTTCTGTTTAGTATTTCTTGGTATAAATATTTCAGTCCTTTTATTTTAAACCTTTTAGTATTCATATATATATCTAATATAATAAAAGAGTAATATGCAAATTGACCATCGCTTGAGTCACCTAAGCCACACCCACCAGCCAAGCCATGCCTTTCAGCCAACCAGAGCAGCTGTATGCAAATTAGAGCAGCCAAGATGGAGGCCAGCAGCCATGGAGCTAGAGCAAACCAGAGACTTCTGTTGCAACTGCCTGCCTAGGTTGGCTGAGCCTCTGCTCATGGCCATGCCCACCAGCCAATCAGAGCAGCTGTATGCAAATTAACCCAGCCAAGATGGAGGCTGGCAGGGCGGCTCTGCACTGGGAGCTTCTGCGGCCGGCATAGCTGTGCCAGGTGTGTCAGCTCAGTGGGGGGGGGGTCCGGCATAGGACCTCCTCAGGGCATCCAGGAGTGCCTGTCCTGGGTCCACTGCCTGGCTCTACTCCCCGGGGGCCTCCTCGGGGCATGTGGGAACAGCCGTCCTGGGTTAGCTGCCTGGCTCCGCCCTGGGGGCCTCTGAGGAGCATCCAGGAATGCCTGTCCTGAGTCTGCTGCTGCCTGGCTCTGCCCCGGGGGCTTCCTCAGGAGCGTGCGGGAGCAACCGTCCAGGGTCCTCTACCTTCATCTGCGCCCCCAGGGGCCTCCACAGGGCATTCAGGAGAGTCTGCTGCACAGTGCAGAGAATCCGAAACCAGTCCGCTGCCTGGCTCCACCCCGGTGTGTTCACTCAGCAGCAGGGCCCCACCAAGGGATCCTGCACCAGCGTCTGCCCCTGCCTTGCCACCCAGCTCTGCGCCAGGTGTGTCCCCTCAGCGGTGGGGGCCCACCAGGTGTGTGCGATCATGGGCCCTCCGATGGGAAACGTCCAGGCCTGCACTCACCAGCCCTCCCACCCCCCCAGTGCACGAAACCTGAAGGGGCTGTGGGCAGGCTGAAAATGGCCCTCAGCCCCTCACCCAGGCTGGCCAGGCATGCCAGCAGGTGGATATCTCCCCTGAGGTATCCCAGACTGCAAGAGGGCACAGGCTGGGCTGAGGGACCCCCACCCCCCGAGTGCACAAATTTTTTTGCACCAGGCCCCTAGTGTATATATATATGTAAATATATTTTATTTAATATATTTAATTTATTTAATACGTGTATTTAATAAATTTATTAAATAAATTAATTTATTTAATAAATTTAATAATAATATATTTAAATATATTTTATTGATTTTTTTAGAGAGAGGAAGGGAGAGGGATAGAGAGCTAGAAACATTGATTAGCTGCCTCCTGCACAACCCCAACCGGGGAGGTGCCCACAACCAAGGTACATGCCCTTGAACAGAATCGAACCTGGGACCCTTGAGCCTGCAGGCCAATGCTCTATCCACTAAGCCAAACCGGTTAGGACAGTATTTTTATGTTTTAAGTGTGTACTTTGTGAGCAATCTAAAGCTAAATTTTACTGAATACAATATGCACTTAATATATACTTATTGACTATTCAACAAACATGTCTAGTATGATAATCTCAATCTTTGATTTACACTAGACTTTTGTTCATGCACATTCATTATGACATTTTTAGTTCATTTCTAATATTTTATTCTTTTGATTTCTCTCATCTTCCTCCTCCCTTTCTTCTTCCTCTATGTTTTTTTCTTTTCTCCCCATTTTGCCTTTATGTGCATTGATTGAAAATACTTTGACCCCTCATTCCAACTTTTTCTACTCCTTTTGTTTTAGAACTATATACTCTATTTTATTGGTTATCCTGGAATATATTTTTAACATATATATTTTAACATAATGTCTAAAAGTACACAATACCTCTACTTATCCTAGAATATAAGGACCTTACACATGTGGCTTATTTTTTTTGTGTGTGTAATAATTTCATTTTTATTCTCCTAAGTAGACACAAGTCCTATGGCATTTTATCTTTCTTTTTTAAAAAAAATATATCTTTATTGATTTCAAAGAGGAAGGGAGAAGGAGAGAGAGATAGAAACATCAACAATGAGAGTGAATCATTGATCGGCTGCCTCCTGAACACTCCCTACTGGGATTGAGGCCACAACCCAGGCATTTGCCCTGACTGGGAATCCAACTGGTGAGTTCTTGGTTCCTGGCTCGGTGCCATACTGGCCAGGCCCTATAGTATTTTAAATGAAAATTTCAGACCACAGGGTTAGCATGAAATCCAGCTCTCAAATTTTGACAGAGCAGATATTGGGCAAAGAATTCCTAAGGGAGGGCTGGTTCCCCTTCCCACCATCTCAAGAGCCGAAGCTGTAATGAGCCAGGCTCCTCCTGCAGGATGAGCTTTCTTTTTCTTTTTAACTAGAGGCCAGGTGCACAAAAATTTGTGCACTTGCAGGGCGGGGGGGATCCCTCAACCTGGCCTGTGCCCTCTCACAGTCTGGGACCCCCCAGGGGATGTCCACCTGCTGGCATGCCTGGCCAGCCTGGGTGAAGGGCTGATGGCCATTTCAGGCTGCTCACAGCCCCTTCAGGGTTCAGGTCCCTAATGGGGTGCCTGGCCAGCCTGGGTGAGGGGCAGAGGGCCATTTCAGGCTGCCCACAGTCCCTTCAGGGTTCGGGTCCCTACTGGATGCCTGGCTGGAAGCAGGTATCTGGGATTTATTTAACTTCTATAATCGAAACTTTGTTGTCTTGGTCCCCCCGCTCGAAGCCTGGGTTGCCCCTGGCAACCTAAGGTCCCAGCCCGGCAGGTATCTGGGGTTTGTTTATCTTCTATAATTGAAACTTTGTAGCCTTGAGTAGGCTCCTCCTGCAGGATGAGCTTTCTTTTTCTTCTTAACTAGAGGCCAGGTGCACAAAAATTTGTGCACTTGGGAGCAGGGGTCCCTCAGCCTGGCCTGTGCCCTCTCACAGTCTGGGACCCCTCGGGGGATGTCCACCTGCTGGCTTCCTCCATTGCCTGGGGCAACTCCAGCTCCATGGCCGCCATCTTAGTTGAGTTAATTTGCATATTTGCTCCTGATTGGTTGGTGAGCATGGCTTGTGGGCATGGCTTGTGGTGTAACGGAGTGAGGGTCAATTTTTATATTACTCTTTTATTAGATTAGATTGATTCAGGAGGATGCTGCCCTTCACAAATTCCAGATTTACCCAGGGTCCTCCATCAGATCTCTTGTGGCTTTGAATTATTTCCTATACTTTTTTTTTTATTCCTCACCTGAGGACATGTTTTTATTAATTTGGAGAGAGAGAATGGGAGAAAGAGAGAGAGAAAGAGAAACATCAGTGTGAGAAATATTGACCAGTTCCCTCCTGTATGTGCCCTGACCAGGGATTGAATGCGCAACCCAGGTAACATGCCCTGACTGGGAATCACAACCTTTTGGTGCATAGGACCATGCTCCAACTAACTGAGCTATCTGTCCAGGGCCCTACACATTTTTAATTAACCAGAAATATTAATACATTTTCTATTCTTCAAGCTTTCTGATTAATAGTGCAGTGACTAAGAATATAGTTTTGGAATTTTGAGAGTTTGGGGTTCAAACTAAGACTCTACTACTTACTTCCTGTAACTTTGGGCAAATTAATAAAAATCTATGTTCTTTGAGTTCCTCACATGCAAAGGGAGGGGCAGTGGTAGCACCTGCCTTACAGGTTATTGAGTGCACTAAATACATGAATACAGTTGAAGAGCGTAGGACAGTGCCTGGCATACAGTAAGAACTCAGGCATGAGCTGCTGATATTGCTACTATTTTTGTGCAATATCAAGAAAATGTTCTGAGGTTACACTGCATTCTATTCCACAAAGGAGTTATGAGATATGATATGAGATATGAATTTCCATAATGAATAATTTTCAACTTTCAAGTGACATTAGGTAGCTTATTTGTATCTGAATATAAAGAAATGGCTTCCTCAGTGACAAAATAACAAGTACTTTATATGCATTGTTGTTCTGTTTTTCTTTCTTTTAGAAACTATCATCTCTTGTGGTTAGAGTTTCAAAGTCTGTTTTTCAATTATAAATTATTTCTACATGCTGTTGGATCAGCAGATACTCCTACACAGAGAAACTTCTACCACTTAAACATAGCATGATAACACTTTGTTTTTTAAGAGAAAATGATGCCAGCAGCTGGTTCATTTCATTTAGAGTCAGAACACATCAGTATATGTATGCCAGGCCCCAGAACAATCCTGCATATCACATTTGCTGGCATTGCTTCATTACTAACACTTGAACCAATAAATTTCAAGTTTAAGTTTTCACCCCAAATAACACAGTTCCCATTTCCCCGATACCTGGTGAATGAAGCTTGGTGGTTGAAGGTACTGCTCTCTTCGGAGATGACACAGCAGGTTTATTAGCATCTTGATCTTTTTGTGGTTCTTTCTTTGTTCCTATATTTAGTTAAAAAAAGAAACAGAAAGAAAGCAAACTAGTTACAACTGGAACAGTAACATGAACTGTTTGTGGAAAGGGATGTTTAACAAAAGGCAAATAGAGCAAAGTCATATTTCGATGATTTGCTGCTATGGGACGACACACGTATTTATAGCAAAGGGAATTCTGCTGAAGGGGTTAGGGGACTAAGCACACTGCTGTCTCTGATTTGATGAAAAATCTCTATCTTGGAGGGTCACAGCACCCCAATGACCCTGACAAACTATGTGGGAATTAATATTGTCCTGTCCTTAGCCACCAACATGACCTGCCTGCCTCTTTCTGCAGAAACTAATTTTCAGAAAACTGAGAAGGAAGTTGTCACTGAAGTAACTACTAATGACTTCAGCATCATCGAGGACCCAGCCATGGAGGCCGTGGCCTGCCTCTAAATAATTTCCATGCAGGTGACCTGCGAAGCCTCTGTGCTCTCTCTGTGGCACCAGCACTGTCCAATAGAAACAGAATGAGCCACTTATGCAATTTTAAATTTTCTTGTAACAATGAAATAGTATAATAATGCATTTTATTTGATCCGACATATTCAATATCACTTCAACATGGCACAGGTCACCTTTCAAGTGCTCAATAACTACTCCTGGGCCAGTGGCCACCACAGTGGACAGCACAGCCCCAGACGACCTGGTCCCCTGGCTACTTCACAGACACACTGTGATGGCTGATTTTCTATGTCAACCTGACTGGGTGATGGGGTGCCCGAACATTTGGTCAAATGTTATTTGGGGTGTACTTGTGTTCTTGGGTGTTTCTAGATGAGATTAACATCTGAATCTGTGAGTGGGCCTCATAAGTCTGCTGAAGGCCCGGGTAGAACAAAAGGCTGACAGGGAAGGATCTTCGCCAGCCTGATTGGCTGAGCTGGGACATCAGTCTTCTACTGTAAACTTGAACTTACCCCATTAGCTGTCCTGGGTCCCCAGCTTGTTGCCTGGAGACCTTGGAATTCCTCAGTGCCCATAGTCATATGTATATTTAACAAACAGGTAATATATAAATTCTGTAAAGAATACATGTTATTTATATGTAATATACTATACATGTACATGTATCTTATCTGAAGAACCTTGACTGATACACATGCTGATATCCCTCTGGTCCCTGCTTGCACCTTGAGCCATACCACCAGCCTTGCTGATGCTGAAACATGCACACTTTCTCCCCTCCTAGGCACTTTAGCTTGGATTCCTTCTGCACAGAATATGCTTCCCCCAGCTCTGACTGGTGTGGCTCAATTGCTTGCAGCACCGTCCTGTACACAGAAAAGTCACAGGTTTGAGACCCTGTCAGGGTACATGCCCAGGTTGCAGGCTCCATCCCCACTCAGGATGCGTACCAGTTGGGGTTTGTGCAGGAGGCAGCCAGTCAGTTTCCCTCTCACATCAATGTTTCTCTCTCTCCCTCTCACTTCCTCTCTAAAAAAATAAAAATAAAAAATGCTTCCCCCAGACTTTAAGTATGGTTCCCGCATTCATGCATGCAGATCTCTGAACAAATAACCTTCAGAGAAGCCATGCCTGACCTCCAGGCGAAACAATCCTGCCACCTGCCTCTCTCCCTTTCACTTGCTTTGTTCTTCTTCACAGCATTTGTCATTACCCCAAGTATATTATATGTTCATCTGTTTGTTTATTGTCTACCCTCCCCACTAGAACACAAACTTCAACAGTTGGCCACATTCTTCCCTGCACCATGTGGTCATTCAGTTGATGCTCTTCCTGCCTCTTCCTCTCCCACTGGGCTCCTTTCAAGACAGGGCCAGACCAGGCATTCTAGGGCTTACAGGGGCTGGAACCAGGGTCCCAAAAGCCCAGCCAGCACTCCACACTGCTGACAGGAGTGCTATTTTGAGAGTACCAATCCATACCAATGGCTAATCTCATTCTTCCATTCCTTCTCTTCTCTTTGATTTCAGGCATCAACAAATACAAAAAGGCCGCAAGGCCCCTGGGAAGAGAAGTTGGGGAAGGCCAAAAGTGCACTCACACAGGACTTTAAAAGAAAACTAAATATGCATATTTAATCAGAGTTTCAATTTTTTCCATACCATGGAGTACAATTTGGCAACTTTTAGCAAATATTTAAATATTGATAGACTTGATTAGGCAATTTCGCTTCTACACATCTCTCTTTGCAACACTTGCACCAGTGTGAAAAGATGTATGTTTAAAGACACTTCATACACTATGACAATAATAAAGAAGTGTAAATAACCAAATTGTACATTGGGTAATAGGTGAATAAATGATGATACATCCATACTATGAAGTCCTATGTCCTTAAAAAGAATGAGGTAGCTCTATATTGTACTGGTATGGAGAGCTGCCCATCCTATCTAATCTAATAAAGGTGTAATATTGAAATTAACTGTTTCTCTGGGACACCTAAGCCACACCCACCAGCCAATCAGAGAGGCTGTATGCAAATTAGCCCAGCCAAGATGGCGGAGGCCCCAGCCCAAGAGAAGCAAGAGAAGCGGGTCCAGCAAGGCAGATGGAAGACCTCTGCCTCAGGGGAGCCGGGACAGGATGAGCAACCTGGCCCGAGGCCGCAACCTGGCAGGAGAGGAGCCAGCTGGCCTGTGGCCATTGGTGGGAGGAGCAGGGTTGGCCAACAATGGATTCCAGGTGGCAGAGCAGCCTCAGGGGCGGAGCGTGGGGAGGGGAGCGAGCCAGCCCTGCCCCTGAGGCTGCCTCCATGTGTGCCCGTGCCCCCAGCGATGGATTTCAGGTGGCAGGGCAGCCGGGGGCGGGGGGATCGAGCCAGCCTAGGCCCCCGAGGCTGCGCTGAGGCCTGGAAATAGATCTGATCATAGGTGGGCCTTACTGATTTACTGATTTACTTTAAGTGGACTGATTTAAGTGGAAATCTCATCCATAAACATCCTCACAAAACCATCCAAAAACAGAATGTTTAACCAAATATCTTAGCACCATGGCCCAGACAAAAGTCAACACATAAAATGAACCATCACACATTGAACTTAGAAGCAAAAATATGTTATCCTTTTTTAAAAATATATATTTTCATTGATTTTTCATAGTGAGGAATGGAGAGGGACAGAGAGCCAGAAACATCGATGAGGGAGAAACATTGATCAGCTGCCTCCTGCATACTCCCCACTGGGGATGCGCCCACAACCAAGGTACATGCCCCTGACCGGAATCGAACCCGGGACCCTCGAGTCCACAGGCCAACACTCTATCCACCAAGCCAAACCAGCCAGGGCATGTTATCCTTTTATAATGCTTTTTAACTTTCAATTCTAATAGCTAGCCTATTAGGGGCTACAGGTAAACCTATATATTAGAAAAGAAAGAAATGAAGGCCATGCTTAGAGAAGAAGGGGGAGAAGAAAAAAATAACTGGTTAATATTCATTGGACAAATATTTATGGATTAACTACCATATACTAACCACTATTCTGGGCACTAAGTTGCAAATGATTACTTTACCATATCAATATATATATTTTCTTTTTATATATATTGATCCCAAATTTAGAAGCATGCCAAAGATATATTATTTTTTTCATCCAATGTTTTCTAACTTCAAGTTCTAGATGCTGAGTGACACTCTCCAGTATTTATTTAACTTCATTCTAAAACGGGCCCTTCAGCTATAGAATGTTATTTAAAAACCAAAATCCTTCCCTAAAATAGAGACAGAATTAAAAATCTACAAACCTTATGGGGCTGGAGCTATCTAGGGAAGCAGATTCTGGATTGTAATATGGGTCCCTCATTTTGTTTGCTGTTGTGAGCTCTGGTAATGCATGATAACTGCCTCCCTTGGAAACATCATGCCCAGTCTTTAGGCTCCGCATGGTAAATTGCTCTGAAAAACCTGAAGAGGTATTCTATAAGTAATTGTGTAAGTAATCTTTGTAAGTAATTTCTTGAAAGTACATTTTTAGTTGGGAGAAAATGGGCTCCACCTAAGATAGATTTTGATGAGTCAGTAGGAAAAGTGTTACATAAAGGAGAAAAATTGTGTGAGAGGAAGAAGCCAATAAGGAAGTCAAATACAATTGTGCACGAAGGAGATAAGATTAAAAAAGAAAGTTAGTAGGGCTGACCAGGCTGGCAGGGGAGGGCAGTTAGGGGGATCGGGCAGGCAGGCAGAGTGGTTAGGGTAGGCAGGCAGGTTAGTGATTAAGAATCAGAGTCCTCGATTGTGAGAGCCCCCAAGAACTCCATATTGGAGAGGGTGCAGGTTAGGCTGAGGGACCACCCCTCTGCCCCCCTGTGCATGAATTTCATGCACCGGGCCCCTAGTAAAAGAATAATATGCAAATTAGGTGTCACTCTGTGACAAAGATGGCTGCCCCCAGAGCCACAAGATGTCAGCGCCCAGTTCGGCTCAGCCCTGTCACTGAAGTGGTCAGGCCTGTTAGCCAGGCAGGTGGCAGGGGGGGTAAGTGGCCAGAGGGACAAAACAGGTGATTAGAGGGGGCTGGGGATCCCCTGCCCAGGCCAGAGGCCTTCACCAGAGTCCTCATGCATGGGCAAGGGCGGAGCCAGTGATCGGAGGGGCAGGGGCAGAGCCTGAGATCACAGGGGTTTGGGCACCAGTGGAGTTGGCAAAGGAGGGGTTTGGGGGTCCCCTGCCTAGGCCTGCAGCCTTGGCCAGAGGCTGCCAGTGGGGCAAGGGCAGAGCCGGTGATGGCAGAGGACAGGATCAAAGCCCGTGATTGCAGAGGTCTGGGCTCTGTGAAGTCAGCGATCAGAGGGGTTTGGGCATCTTCTGCCTAGGCCTGCATCCTTGGCCATAGGTTAGAGACCTGGGAAGGGGTGGAGCTGGGGTTGGAGGGGCAGGGGTGGAGCAGTGATCAGAGTGAACTACACAGAAAACACCTTTTCTGACCGCTCATTGGCTAAGCTCCCTGTATACCACTGGTAATATTCTTAGTAACTTGAGTAATAAGAATCCCTAAAGGTGATATAGGGTTTTCCCATCACACTCCTGGAGAAAAAAAATGAAGGTCCACTGCTGGAGGGCTAAGAAATGTCATATCCTGTCCTAGCCAGTTTGGCTCAGTGCTTAATGCCTCAGCCTGCCGACTGCAGGGTCTGGGTTCAATTCTGACCAAGGGCATGTACCTAGGTTGCAAGCTCCTCCCTGGCCGGGGCCCAGCTTAGGGCATATGCAGGAGACAACCAATCAAAGTGTTCCTCTCACTTTGATGTTTCTCTCTGTTTTTCCCTTCTCTTCCACATTCTCTAAAAATCGATGGAAACAGAACCTCAAGTGAGGATAAAAAAGACAGAAAGAACGAAATGTCATATCCTATGGAAGACATATCTTGAAAATGCCTAAAGAAAGTTGTCATTTCTTCATGGTGAAGGGACTGGAGTCCGTGTTGATGAAAACACTTTGGTGATTGCGGTGACTGGCAGTGGCTGCAGCAGCGAGGTGATGGGGCTGGTGGCTTTCCTTGATCAGCCTGATCGCCTCCCACAAAGGGAGGCCAGACTGGGGCTTAGGCCCACTCCTCAAGGGGATCAGAAATCAGGCCTAAGCATCAGTAGGACACCCCCTGATGGCTCCCAATATGTAAGGGGGGCAGGCTAGGCTGAAGAACCCCCTACTAGTGAACAAATTTCATGCACCAGGCCCCTAGTCTATATATATAAAACCCTAATGTGCAAATAGACTGAATGGTGGAACAACTGAACAACCAGTTGCTATGACATGTGCTGACCACTAGGGAGCACACGCTGAACATGGCAGGCATTGGCAGCAGGCAAGATGGTGGAGCAGGTGAGAAGGGACACCAGAATAAGGTGGGGGATCTATCAGTCACTGTCATGGGGCAAACCATTGTGGTTACTAAAAATTCTTTGCTCTAGTTGCCCCACAGTTCCACCTGGTGCTCACACCAGCTGCCAGTGCTGGCCCCACTAGCAGCCACTGCCAGTGCCCAGCACTGGCCCCAATTGCTCAGTGCCATCAGCAGGTGTGAGCAGCAGCTGCCAATCTCAATCACCCATCAGCACTTCTCCGCTTCTCCACCTCCTCCTGCTCCTGAGGGGCAATTAGGGCTGGCAGCTGCTGCTCGCACCTGCTGCTGGTGCCAGAGCCACCACTCACACCTTCTGCCAGAGCCCGGAACCAGCCTCGATCGCCCATGAGGGCTTCTTCACTTCCCCCTGCTCCTGAGGGGCGACTGGAGCAGCAGCCACCATTGGCGCTGGCCCCAATTGCTTAGCACCGTCAGCAGGTGTGAGCGGGGCCAGCACCATCAGTTCATGGGAGCGATGGTGATGGGAGTGGGGCTGGGAGCAGACAGGAGACTGGGGGCTGAGGTGGGAGGGGCCAGGTGGGGACACAGAGGATGGGCTGAGACCTGCCCCTGTGCCCACCACAGCCTTGCGGCCCACAGTTCCTTTCAAGGTGCATGAATTCATGCACTGGTCCCTAGTGATAAATAATAAAGTGAGTTGTTGAATAGTATGCATTTCTATCCTATTTTTATAACACAAAATATTACCTGTACTATGACTGTAAGTATGTAAAAATATTTGAAAAACAGGAACCAAAATTTTAATAATGGTAACTTCTGAGCAGCAAGATTGAGGGGCTTTTACTTTTTACTTTTCATTGTATATGCTTCTGCATTGTTTCCATTTTTTTTTTTTGATGAATCACACAATACTTTTTTAGTAAGAAATAAATAATAAAGGGAGAGAAACCAATCCAAAATGGAAATAATTTGTCTAATCCATAAAAGCACAAGGAGAGAACCCAGACTAGTACAGCTAATTCTGCAGAAATTATTCTGATCAAAACTTCACAAACACCTCCCTCAGGAACATAACCCTGCCTGGAAGATACCTGTATGGTTCTGGGAATTCCTGATGGAAAATTATAGCAATCAGCTATTATTTTTGCAGTTTTCCTGCAATCTAGACTTAGTCCAAATGTCTTAAAGTATACCACCAGCTTCCATTTAACTCTAAGATCTCAGAGTTTACAGAGGTGCCAGCACAAGTTTGGTCTCAGGGTTTTCTTGCTGCCTTCTGGCCATTCTCCTTCAGTCTCCCTGACTCCTGCTCCTCCTTACCTACACCTGAGTGATGCTGTCCCAGGACTCTGCCTTGGTCTACTCCCATCCACCCATCTGGATGAGTTTGTCTACTCAGCATGCTTGCACCACTGAGCTGGTTGCACCGATCACTATAAGATCTGATATTTCCAACCCAGACAGGCACAGACATCTCTCCTGAGATCCACACCTTTTTGTAGCTGCAACTAGGCTTTACACTTACTACTAAATGACCAAGTCAGCATGCCCCACAAGGGACTAATTACTTCCTCTCAAATCCACTCCCCTTCTGATATCTTCTTTCCTAGTCAATTGTTCTCCTAGTCACTGAACCAGAAGCCAGTGAGTCCTCTTCCTTATCCTCGATGTCCCTAAGTCCTCTTGATTCTGGCTTGTATGTAGCTCCTGAATCTGGCCCTTCGTCCATTCTCACTTTTTACCTTAGTGCAGCCCTTGTCATTTCTTTTGGGACATCTAGAAACATCTCCTGGGTGATTTCTCTGTCTTGTCTCTTATCTTCCTCATCTTTACCTAACCCATTCCCCTTATCAGGATGACTTTTCTTATTCATTAACTGGATCACATTATTGTCCCTATTATTTCTTTTCTTTTAATTGAGTTTTTTTGGGTGATATTGGTTAATAAAATTAGATAGATTTCAGGTATACAGTTCTATAACATGTCATTTCTATATTGTACTAGGGGCCCG
>PVJC01037785.1:0-17041 GCA_004026665.1 Murina feae
ATGTATCACATTTTACACACACATATAGCAACTTGATAAGGAAACATCCTTTGTTTTTACTCTAAATTAATACTGCATCAATAGCAGAATTTAGTTATCATTTTTCACTCTGACTGGACAGAACAAAAGAGTAGGAAGCTGAAAGTCTTAAGATGAGCTATTTGATCAAGGAAATGACAATGCAAAAGAAGGTTGTAATGCGACAGCCTATGGGCTGAGGCTTGCCCATAAATGTGTTTTTTCTTTGGCCAGTATGGCTTATTTTATTGTAATTGAACTTTTTAATGAGGCTTTTAGACAATGCAGGTACCTCCCATTTGCTAACTATCCATCATTCAATCCTCTCAAACTTGACTGCTTCTCCCATTTACATCACCTGCCTGACATTCGAGTTTGGACCCTTTTACCAAATGAAAGGCATGAGGGATGAGGGCTCTGCATCATGAAACTGTTAAGGCAGAAATGAACGTATCTGAGCACGTCAAACATGAAAGGCAGAGCTGGCATGAATGTGGACTCAGGCAAAGGGAGAGAACTGGCACACTCTCCCTAAAAAGATACACTTAGGACACGTATAAAGGAGTCTGGCATTACAGTGCAGATTGTAAACATATTTATTTAGCAAGCATTTA
This sequence comes from Murina feae, assembly GCA_004026665.1. Classification (NCBI taxonomy): domain Eukaryota; kingdom Metazoa; phylum Chordata; class Mammalia; order Chiroptera; family Vespertilionidae; genus Murina; species Murina feae. The sequence continues at coordinate 633 of PVJC01037785.1, forward strand.
TCAAGGACCTGGTGTGTGAGGAACCAAGCAGTTCCTGGCAGCAACTATAACACCACGTAAGTTAATGGTCTTTATTATATCATCATCCTTATTATTATTAATCAGATACAACTCTAGAAAGAACAAAGGAGCATTAGACCTGTCTTTCCCATTACTTCCAAAGAGAGTTGCATCCCCAATGTCCTGCAAAGTTCCTGATACACAGCTGTTGCTCAAAACATAGCTGAAGAACAATTGCATACAAATTGAAAAATTCAGGGAGCCATTTTTAGCCTTCGAGATCAGCATTCAAATTCTGCTCTGACAATCTTTGAAAGAGGCTGTGAATAATTCCAAGAAAGTGCCAGGAGGAGCCCTGACCTGACAGGGCAGCTCTGGGACTTGCTTTTCCTGAAGGAACGGAAAAGAGCAACTATCTTGCTGCAAAAGGTTTCCTGGGAGAGAGATAGGAGGTTAAGTAGGTGAATTACATAATGTCTGCAGAGGATCACGGCTATCCGCAGTGCTGTGTAAGCACCGGACATCGTTAATATTACCATTTTAAAAAATTGAGCATCCCATTACATCTTATGTGGTAACCTCAGCTCAGCAGAATTTTCTAAGTGTTCCTTCTGAAATGCCCTCTAATAAGTCTAATCATTGATTGGGTTGCAAACTGGAGCACGTCACGCAGGCAGGTTTGGTGCACCCAGCTCCTGCTCAGGCTCTCATCATGTCTCACCTGAACTGTTCCAAGGCCTCCTTACTGTCTCCTGGCCTTCAATGGGCCCAGCCCGCCAATTCCTAGCTCTACTGGTCCATACTCCAAACTATATTTTTTTTTCTAAACTGTCATCTATCTAACCATGTCACTTTTCTGCTTTGAAACAATTCATGATTTCTTTTGGCCTAAACAATATCCAAATTCCTTAACAGGCACATCATGGACGGGGCTATCAACCCTTTCCTCTGAGCAACCTATCACTATCCAGCCATTTTTAGCCCTTGAGATCAGCATTCAAATTCTGCTCTGACAATCTGTGAAAGAGGCTGTGGGATCTTTTCCCCCTTCTCCGTATTACTTTCCTGATCTGTGTTCCCCTGGGACACTCCTGAGTATATTTCAAGCATTACTTCCACCCTGAAGCCTTCCCTCAGACCCATCTGCAGAAGCAGAATTAATTGCTTCCTTCCCTTTATGTCTATAGCACTGAATAATTCTCTTGTACTGACTAGCATCTTTGGCTGTGAGTTTGAAAGTCCAGCTTCAAAAACTTAACCCATAAACCAAGATTTATTCACTCATGGACCTCTCCCTCCAGCAGCTAATCTTCATAGGGCAGAAATTATAGACCTGGTATCTCCAGCTTGGCATCTGTATATACTTGAAACTAGAGGAGAAAGCTCCTTCCCACTAATTAGCACTTAACTAATGTTGGTTCCTTGTTGAATTAACAAATGGATAGCTCTCCAATGTTGTGTGCATAAAATATCCAGTGGACATAATTAAGAGTTTTGTAGTGTTCTGAAGTTAGTTCAATGAAAGTGTATACAATCTCTATAATTAAAAAGTCACTGAGTTATTTGAGACTTAACTAAAACAACAATATTTGAAATACAACAAATGCGTATTGATTTCATACTGTTATCATTTTTATAAAAGTCATTTAACCTTTACAAAAATCCCATGAATTATAAAAATTACCACTCTTTCATAAATTAAGAAGATGAAATTAAGATGTCCCTGAGCTTCCCCAAGCTCTCACAGGTAATAGGTAATTGCAGAAAAGAAATAGGAACTCAGGCTCTCTGATACCAAGTTTACTGCTGTGCTTTTTTAAAAATATATTTTTATTGATTTTTTTACAGAGAGGAAGGGAGAAAGATAGAGAGTTAGAAACATTGATGAGAAAGAAACATCAATCAGCTGCCTCCTGCACACCCCCTACTGGGGATGTGCCTGCAACCAGGGTACATGCCCTTGACTGGAATTGAACCTGGAACCCTTCAGTCCACAGGCTGATGCTCTATCCACTGAGTCAAACTGGTCAGGGCAACTGCTGTGCTCTTAAGCACATTATTTAACCTCTCTGAATAAAATGGGGAGAGTAACACTTATGGCTGAAGACTGTTAAAAGGAATAAAAGAAAAAGCACACATAAAATTTCCAGTGCAAAGCCTGGTCCAGATTAGGTTATCTCTCTATATATAAAAGCCTAGCCATAGCTGGTTTGGCTCAGTGGATAAAGCGTCAGCCTGCAGACTCAAGGGTCCCAGGTTCAATTCCGGTCAAGGGCATGTACACTCCCAGTGGAGGGTGTGCAGGAGACAGCTGATCGATGCTTCTGTCTCATCAATGTTTCTAGCTCTCTATTCCTCCCTCTTCCTCTCTGTAAAAAAATCAATAAAACATATATATATTTTTAAAAGCCTAATATGCTAAGTGTCCCCTTGGGAGTTTGACTGACCATGTCGCTCACTATGACATGGGCTGACCACCAGGGGGTGGCCCGGAATGAAGGAAGGCCCCAGCCAGCAGCAGGCAGCCACTAGGGACCCTACCTGTGCACGATTTTTGTGCACTGGGCCTCTAGTCAATAGATAATAGTCGTTACATTTGTTAGGGATGTTGGAGAACTTCCTAGGATGTCTGACTGGTATGTATCTGTGGCCTGTCCTTGTCCTTGTCCCACACCCTAAGGACTCATCCTGCATTTTTCTCCTCTTAAGTGCTGCCCACTCTGTCTCAGTAGGTTCTGAAGCCTCCAGGCTATGGGACAGGTAGCAAGCTTCTGGCTCCTCCTCCTTCACTGCAGCCAAGCACCCAGGCCCTTCTCACTGCCTCAAACAGTTCAGGAAAGAGTCATACCAATGACATGTGGATCCCAGACCTTGTCCTGACATTACTTTGCACCACTGTCCTCTCAAGTGTGAAATGAGGTTGTTGGACCGGAGAAATTTCTATATTAAAGTTTGTTATGCAAAGGAAATTTTAGTCAAACTATTTTCACTGTAGAGTCAAGCAATAACACTATTACCCAGTCTCGGGGGGGAAAATAAATTTTTAAATATTTTTTTAATTCAACAAATAAATCAGCGTTGGCCTTGCCTAATTTTGTCAGATCCATTTCTGTTGCTTTTAACTCTTCCTTCATGCTCTACATCTCAGTAGGCATTACATGCCTGCCGTGTATATTCAGAATTTTTCCTAAATATCGGTTCTAGAAACAGCCGAAGCAAAGGGGCCTGAGAAGAATAGCATGATGACATCTCTTTTAGACCCACTGCCTAGATCGCACTGGAGGGACATCCAGAACCAGAAGGATGTCTGGCCTAATTAGCATATTACTCTATTAGTATAGATGGGACCATCATCAGATATTCGGTCTATTGGTGACCAAAACATCATCGTGCAGTGCATGACTGTATAGAAGGGGCCACATTTTATATTTGGCCCCAAAACACTCTTGGTTTGCAAACTGGTCAGGAACCTCCCAGGTGTGATGGGAAACCAGCCCTGTACAGGGAGGGCAGGGAGAGATGGAAGAAAGGCAGACCACTCAGAGTGGTGAGTGACATTTTTTCAAAATCAAGGGGACTTACCTTTAAGAAGCTTGTCTGAGGCCGCACAAGATGAGTAGATCTTTGCACAGCCCGCCTAATCCTAAAGTTTACATGGAATCCTTAAAGGGGCGCTGTCATACTAAACAAGAGATGCTGTCAGTGGGATCAGTCATGTATTAAGATGGTCTCAACACCACATTTCTTTCTCAATGCTGTAAATGTGGGGCAGCTTCTGGGAACCAAAAGCCAAGCTGAATGCACATTCCAAGGAAAGGGGAGGGGATGGAGAGAAGTACCGCTCTCGGGTCAACCAGAGGTCACATCCTCTCCATGACCTCCCCCAACAAGTACAGAACTCAATATGAAAAACCTACCCATATGTCTGAGGATGAGACCATGTGTGGATAAAGGGACTTTTAAAAACGCTAAGGATTACCCAGGTCACAAAGCACCTAGCACGTGCCAGGGGATGACTGCTAGTCTGGCTCACTGGTTGGCTGCGCATGCGTGTGGGAGTGCACGTTGTGAGCAGTGGGGGCAATCCCAGTGGGTCCTGGAGCTGGATATGCAGCTAGAAATAAGATACCATCCCTGCCCTTAAAGGACTTAGGGTCTAGGATGCTTAGACTATCATGTACACAATGAAGTCTATTAAATGTTGACATAGAATCAAATTGTTCATAGCGAGATACTCTTTAAAGTACTAGGACATGTAAGAACTGCACTCCTAGGTAGGGGAGGGTAGGGGTAAGGAGGAGAGGTCAACCAAAGGACTTGTATGCATGCATATAAGCCTAACCAATGGACACAGACAACAGGGGGTGAGGGCATGAGTGGGGGAGGGGGGAAAATGGGGCAATAAGGACACATATGTAATAAATACCTTAATCAATAAAGAAAAAGAAGAACTAGATTTCTAAAAAAACGTGAACAAGGAGAAAAATAGTCATACATTGTTTAGGTCTATATAGTCTCTTTTATGGTACTGCTAGGTACTGTATGCTTGATGTGTCTTCTGACACATCAATATGTACCAATTTGGTACCAATATGTGTGGTACCAAAATCGATAAGTAGATGAATTCTATGAGGCAAATGCCCACCTATAGTTCATGCAATTAGCAATTTTCCCCATTCATTTAACTAACACTTATCAGTGTAAACTGTGTGTCATACTCAATGTGTCGAAAGGGGAAGGCAAACACGTGTGTGGAACAATAATGGAACTCGATTTTGACTCGTGTAAATCAGTGGTTAAGAGCTCAAACAAGAAGTGTGGCCTTGGTCAAGTGATTTAATCTTTCTGAGCCTCCGTTTCCTCCACAATGAGCTAAGAATGACAATAATAATGCCATCTTATGAGGCTATTTGAATACGAAATGAGATGACTGTGTTTACAGACTGCCTGGCTTAGTTCGCATCTGGGCCTGTGTAAGTCCTTAACAAGTTTCATCAATTTTTCTGTCCCATGTCCATAGAGGTCTACGAGGCTCAGAGCTCAGACTACTGCTTACCCAGAAGATAAGTTCAAAACAAAGCAGCAAGTGGTACAAAGTATATGAGTCTTGCTTGAGATCGTAGAGCAGAAGGACTGGCCCTGCCTATGGGGTGTAGGGGGAAAATCTGGAAGAAATAGTTAAACCAACTCCACAAATGCTTTTCCAAACACTGTCCATAAATATTCACCTGGAGACTTGAAGCAAGCTTTCAGTCCTTTACCTGCTGACGTTCCCACATATGCTGTGGATCCTCAGTCTGGTCTCTCCTTCAAAGAGCATCTTAGCTTCTATTTTTAAGGACTGGCTAACCTTTAATGAGGAGATTACCACAGGTGTCTCAGCGCTGGCTTTTATTATTTAGAGCTGACAGGTGTAAAAGAAGGGAGGAAATCACTGCATTGAGACATTCTTCTAGAATGCTCCTAGGACTGCCACAGCATTTCTCTCTCCAAAGGAAAATAGACCTCCAGCAGAGCCAAGAACAAAGGCTTCTCTGGAAGTTAAATGCCTTTATTCATTCATTATTTACTCATTTCCACGATGTATATCTTGTGTTTATTACATAACACAGCCCATGAGCTGGAAGCAGCTTTTCAATGAAAAGGAATCCTCAAAGTAAAACCTTGGGAAATCCTGAGACAAAAGAGAACTGATCTCTTTTTCTGCCTTTCCTTGTATACGGTATAACTCCGCTTTACAAAGTAATGCTCACCACATTCGTTTTAGAAAAATTATCTCAGCATAATTTTATTGCTAATGATCTGAATTTGAACTCCATTTCCATGTTTTCTCTTTCCTTAAACAGAATACTACAACGCTCCATGTAACTGTTCAGGATGATAACTGCATCGTTGTCTCTTTAGAAGCTTCAGATGTCACAAGTCCATCATCTGTGTATGTTGTGAAGATAACTGGTGAATCAAAAAATTACTTCTTCGAATTTGAGCAGTTCAACAGCACTTTGCCTCCTCCTGTTATCTTTAAGGCCAGTTATCATGGCCTTTATTATATAATCACTCTGGTAGTGGTAAATGGACATGCGGTTACCAAGCCATCCAGATCAATCACTGTGTTAACAAGTAAGCATCATGTGTAATATTGTCCTTTGAGTTTCTCCTTTGTCTGTGTTCTCACGGGGTTCTAATTAAAAGAGAAATCAGTGCAGAATGGCAAGCTCAAGGGAAGGCAAGTCACAAAAATTCAAAGTTCTGCTTTATATTAAGAATACAGTTTCTTCCTGAAGTTTGATAAAGTTTCACTCTTATATTTTAATTTAAAAAATGTTTAAAACTCAAAGAAAGTAAGCCTTAATGAGTTATTTTAAGACTGAATGACAATTTTAGATTCATAATTGGACCGTGTAATTTTCCACTGTGTAACTTAAAAGAGTATGATCATAATTAAGCTATTTGTCTTCCATAACATTTATTCTCATATTAAGCAATTTGGTTTTTGAGACATTTATTTATACTCATAGTCTGCTCAAATTCTATTTTACATTTCTAGCTGAGAGAGAGAAAAAGATATCATTATTTACCAGTCACTATTCCCCACCTCATCTTCAGAATAGCCTTGACATCCAGTGCCCAAGAAAAATGCCAGGGGAAAAAAAATCATTGGCATTTTAACCTTCAGTATCCCATGCCTTAAAAAGTTAGTGCTGATATTAGGAAATTTTTAGGATTGGTTTTAACTATATGTGATGTTCACTTTACTCTGATTTTAATAGCTAATCTCGAATTAAGATGCAATTCTACTGTATATGTTGAGGTGTGGACAAAGCTGTTATATATTATACTAGGAGCCCGGTGCACAATATATTGTGCACTTGGGGGGTCCCTCAGCCTGGCCTGTACCCACCCACCCCACAGCCTGCCACCCCACACACCCCGAGGCCTGCCACCCACCCAACGGCCCTGCCCACCCTGCTGCCTGCACTGCACCCGCCTCTGTGGCTACGCTGCTGGCCTCCATCTTGGCTGAGTTAATTTGCATACAGCCACTCTGATTGGCTGGTGGGCGTGGTTTAGGCGTCCCAGAGAAATGGTCAATTTCAATATTACTCTTTTATTAGAGTAGATAGTACAGTTTATCACTAGAGTAATTTAATGGCTCAGCAAAATTCTTTTTGCTCATTCTTCTTCACCGCAAATATTTTGGTGGCTGCAATTTTTAAAGTACCAGATACATGTGATAATTCTGTCCATAGTTAAGGAAAAACACATAGTGATATTTTCATTTGGGATAAAGTAGAGAAACACCAAGAAGCAAGAACTCAGAATCAAGCTAGAGGACATATTTTTAACATGTGGTATAAAAAACTTTCTTAAAGTTTTACTTGGCAGAGTCCCAAGATCCATACTGAGTCCTAAAAAATAGGAATGGCACATATCCAAAATCTTAAAGGTTCACAGATATAATGAAGTAATCTAGGACCTAGTTGAATCAAAGGAAGCATTTGCCTGGTAAAATGCTGTCTTAAACAAGTTCCAGAAAAGGTGAATTGGTAGTTAATAGATCCAGAAATCTATATAATACTTATAATACAATGAAATCAGCAGCTTTGTCTTACTCATGTTCATCCTATATAATAAAAGGCTAATATGCAAATTGTTTTCTTGGGAATTCAACCGACCAGGAGTTCAACTGCCCACTATGACGTGCGCTGACCACCAGGGAGCAGTGCAGAATGAAGGAAGGCTCCAGCCAATGGCTGGCAGCCAGGGGAAGAAAGACCCTGATTGACCTTGATCCTGGCCAGGCCTAGGAACCCTGCCTGTGCACAAATTTAATGCACCGGGCCTCTAGTAATTTCATAAGCATCTAGTGTGAACCTTATGTTTAATAGGTGATCAGCAAATACTAAATTCAATTTAGTTAAGCAAACAGTAAGAGGAAGAACAGGAAAAAAAAGACTAAAACACAAAGCAAAATAAAACGATAGGGACTTGCTGACTCAACATTCATTAGCACGCCTTAGCCACTTCTAATTAGACAAAGCTGGAGGAGTCACCCTTCAGCTAATGGCTCATAAAGAAACTTGTTAAGTAAGTGTTTCATTAGAATATTTCTAGAATATCTCATTGAAATTTTAGCACCTGCAGTGAGCTCTGTTTAAAATATTTTCTATTTTCCTTTATGATTTCATCTTTGACATGTGGGCTTAGAAGTGTGCTATTGAATGACCAAAAATTTAGCAGTTTTGTAGAGATCTTTTTAGTGATTCATAAGTAAATGCTGTGTGATCAATTGCTTGTGTGATTTCAATTAAATGGCATTTATTGAGATTTGTTTTATGGTCCCAAATATGGTCGATATTGGTGTATATGCTGTGAGCACTTCGGTCAATTTAACTATTCAAATCTTCTATATCCTTCTTGATTTTCTGTCTACTTGGACCAACAATGCTTGACAGGGGAGTGGGCAAGTCTCCACTTATCTCTGTGGGTTTGTCTATTTCTCCTCACTTTTCTTAGTTTGAGCTTTACATATTCCGATGCTCTATTGTTATGTTATAGGTGCAAACACTTTTAGGATCACTACGTCTCCTTGTTGAGCTGAGCATTTCATGGTTTGCAATGTCCCTCTTTATCCCAAGTAATGTGCTGTGTGTTGAAGTCTATTTTGTCTGATACTAATATAGTCTTTTCAGTTTTCTTTTACTAAGTATTGTCATGGTATACCTGTTTCATTTTTTACTGTCAATCTACTTATGGCTTTATATGTTAGCAGGTTTTTTTGTGGACTGCATGGAGTTGGATCTTGCTTTATTCCAGTCTGGAAAGTCTCTGCCTTTTAATTGAAGTGCTTAGACCAGCACTGTCTAATAGAAATAGGATGTTAATCGCACAGCCATAATTTCCAGATTGAAAAATTTAAACACTTTTTGAAAAGGTGAACTTAATTTTAATAACATAATATAATCCATTGTACTAAAAATATTATTTTAACATAATAAAAAACAAAATAACACTTTTTCCATTTTAAACAAAAATTAATTAAAATGAAATAAAATTAAAAATGTGCTTTCCAAGTTACACTAGCTTCATTTTGAGTGCTCAATAGCCTTATATAGGTAACAGCTACCAATTTTGATAATACAAGTTTAGAGCATTTACGCTTAATCTAATTATTTACAATGTTAAATTTAACCCTACCGAAATGCCAAGCTGTTAGTGTGGGGGTAAGTCGATTCAGTCATTAGTTGAACTGGGTTTAAGGCTTTAGTCACTGTTAGTTCACGGATTTCAAAGTCCTCTAGAGGGAGTGCCAGTAGTGGTCCTGGGGATTTTTCAGTCTCCAGTTATAGACTTGGGGTTCAGCGAGCCCCACCCACCTCACCACAGAAGGGCTCCATGATTTTGCCCCTCCCCTAACAACGGATTGCTGAGGCTTCTTGCTAGTGCTAAGATTTTGGTGGGAGCAGGGGAGGATTTGGTTCTCTTGGTCCAGCCTCCACCTTAAACAGACCCTGTAACCCTAAGTAAGGCATTCATAGCATCCCTACCCCTTTTGGCCAAAGTCTACCTTAAAGCTGGGGAAGGTCTTGAGTTTGCAACCTTCCTTCCTCTCCCTGGTAGTAGCAGAACTCTAATCTGTATCAGTGCATGAACAATGAGTTCAAGAGAGTTTCTGCCCCTCTCCTGGGAAATTATATCTTTTGAATTGGGGTATCTTTGCCTGAAAACTGGGAGGGAAATATCTTTCCGCCCCTTCCTAATGCCTTAAGGTTTCTGTTTTGTATTCAAGGAAGGTCCTGGGAATTAAGTAAGGGTTCTCCCAGATCTTTAAGTAGCCCAATCCTCATCTACATGCCTGTGCCCCAGAGGGTGGCTCTCTCGCCCTCAGTATTTCTCATGAGCACCCGACAAAGGTCCATGAGAAGAGCTGGAGAGAGATCATGGACTCAACTTGTGTCTGGGACTCCCAGTCATTCCAAACCAGTGCTGTCCTAGAACTTTGGGGAGATGAGAATGTTCTATATGCACATTATCCAGTACAGTTACCGCTCATTTTTAATTTTATTTCATTTTGGTGAATTCACTCATAAGTGTAATTGAAGTAGCCGTAAGTGGCTGGTAACTAACTTCCTGGACAGAGCAGTTCTAAACTGTCACTGAGAACATATGCATCCTCACAAATTCATTGAAATCTTAGTTGCTTTCATCTTTTCTGCTTGAACTCTTCCTGCCATGCTCCACTAGGTAAAACCTTGTGTCCTTTCTGTCATCAGAGGTCTTCTCACTCTGCAATGTACTTGGTTTCGTTGGTTTGGTTGTCTTGCAACCTCACCTCCCTGAGAGATGCCAGGAAAGTTACCATCTCATGAATTATTTGGCTTTTCCTTCTTGTTGGGTGTCGGGAAATGAGATTGACTTGCAGCTTGCTGCATCCTAAGCAGAAGAGGAAACTGGCATTTATTTCTAAAAAGTAAAACTGAATATGGTTTCAATCTCTCTTCTTCTGTTCTATTTTTAAAGCTCAACTACATCACCTCAGATTTCGAAAGGGATCATAGGTTGGGAATATAAAAACTGTGTGTTGATGCACAAATATTTCTATGAAATGAGGCATGAAATAAGATTTGGGGTTCAGCTTTCTCCTCAAAAGAGAAAAAAAAAGAGGGAATTCAAAGTAAGCCAGTCAGAGAAAGATGAGTATCACATGATCTCACTCATTTGTGGAATGTAATGTACAACATAAACTGAGGAACAGAAATAGAGCCAGAGACATGGAAGCATTGAACAGACCGTCCAACCTCAGAGGGAAGCCAGGGCTGGGGGGTGGGGAATAAGAGATTAACCAAAGGACTTGTACGCATGCGTATGAGCATGAACAATGGACTCAGACAGTAGCGGGGTGAGGGTGTGTGCTGGGGGGAGGGGTGGGAGTGGCCAGGGAGAGATCAACTCGGGGATGGGGGAAAGGAGACTTCTGTAATACTTTAAACAATAAAGAATTTAAATTTAAAAAATAAATAAACAAATATTCCGGAAAAAAAAAAACACAAATACATGTTGACTAAGATCATTATTTGTTAGTTGGTGATATAATTTTGCCATCTTTATTTTTTCTAATGAGAAGCTTTCCTTAAAAGTTTAAGAAACATTTGTAGTATCTACTCACAGAATTGACACATTGCTCTTGAGAATAAAGCAGTACCTTTGCTGCAGTCATTTACTGTCTTGAGGAAATAAGCAATGACAAGGCATTGGCCTTGGGCAGTCCTTTGATATTGCTCTGTGGTTGTTGAGTCTGGCCTCTCCCTCTCGGAGAAAGCTGAGAAACATGGCAAAGAATAAATTCAGCACAAACACATTGTTAGGTCAGTTCAAAGGAGGTTCACAACCCGTGGGCTCTGACATCTGATTGATATTTAACTGCCTGAGAACTTTCAGGATGCTGGCCCACTTTAGAGAGAAGAATTCGTTTTTCAATAGATCAAGTGGTACATAAGAACAATTGTTCAGACGGTCAGAGAACAATTGGGGAAACAGCTCCTCAACTAGTAGTCCTGAAGATAGTGGCTGCAAATACTGCAGAACACACACACACACACTCTCTACAAATACGAAATTCTACACAAATCCATCTACTATAAATAAAAATAATTCGTGAATTTCTACCTTATTTATTGCTTACATTATTGATGCCACATCCTAGGTGCCAGAGAAATAAAAGTGAATAGGAATACCCACACTCAAAGGGGGTATACTAAAGTGGAAAACAAGCCATTAAAAGATATGATAAATGCTATCCATGAGTGATGTGAGAGAGAGTGCCCAGCTTTCCTGAAGAACATGGGGGGAGATACCACAGAAACATACAACCACTAAAAATGTAATGAAAATCTGTCAACTTAATAGAGAATGTGAAGTGTTCCAGAGTCGAAGGGAGTTGTGTGCCGCGGAGCCTGCCTCTCTAGCACGCACACTCGTGAGGTGCAAGGAGTTAAGATCACAAGCTGCGTAACAGGAAGGGTGGCTAGGAAAATTGGAAATAACCTAGAATACTTTGCCGAAGAGGTTAGACCTCAATCTATGAACAAATAAATGTTAAAAATAATTTACATTGGCTCACAACTCCCTTTCTCTATCCAGTCCCGCCTGGATTCTAAGACAAAAAGTGGGAATGTGGCTACAGAGAAAGCAGTAATGAATTAAATCAAGACTTAACCTTGTCATCACTGAAAAACACACAATAATAGCAGCTCTGGCTTATGGCACATCATTACTTTCTAACAATAATAGTAATAATAATAATAGTAATAGATAATAAACTATTTTTAAAGAATGCATTTGAGTTTCATTGAAAGCAGTAATTCTTGGATTGAATATGGGTCAGTAATGCCTGGGCTTGGACTTCAGAATAGACAACTGACCTGAGTCACTTGTGCTGAAGCTGAGAGAAATATAAGAAGCAAACATGTACATGGGCATTTACAAAATTCTCTTAGTTTAAAATTCAACTGGCTTGCAGCCAAACAAAACACAAAATAAAATATCTAATTCTCACGTGCACCTTGAATTTCAAAGTTTACATGTTGATGCGCAGACTTCACATCTTGGGTCAGGAAAGGCTGAGTGGACGCCCATCTCCTCTGCTCAGTGGACAGAACCCCGGTGAGGATGTGAGACGGGACCACAGCAATGGAAGCGTTACTGCTCTGTGGCACCTTTCTGCTGACAGCTTTCACGTTGTTTCTCTTAGATCCAGAGCCAGTAGCTGGGCTTGGTAGATTCCCCGGGTTAGTAATTAGACAGGGCTGGAAGGAACACCTTCAGATGACTCAAGACTTCTTCGGGATTAATCAATGAGAAATAGTCTTCAGGAGGGAGGACTTTTTTTGTTGTTGTTTACATGACACAGAAGTGAGTTCATTCTGTAACTGCTACCGTTAGCAGGAAGACCAGGGTTGGAGGCAAAGATAAAATAGAAACATTTTAACAGAGAATATAGCTCATAGTCTACATTGAAATGAGCACAATACATGCTGTAATCTAAGGGCCTCTTTATATGTTTATAGATGTTGGCTTGTTTTTTAAGAAAATGCCAGGGAAAATCACAGCTTTAACATGTGGTTTCAGTCCCTCCTGGGTCTCTTCAATCAAAAGCAAAGCAAAAGCAAGTTAAGATCCTGAGGAACAAAAGGGAAGTTATTTAGCTACATACTGAGACAAAGTAGATAAATTATTTGAACTCAATAAATTATTTGTGGAATGATCTAAGTCTTATTTGGTTTCCTATGTTAATTAAACTGAAATTTTAAAAAATGTAAAATTTAAATTAAGGATATTGCTTTCCTTTAGTTTGTAGGTTATGTCTAAAATTCCTATCTATTTTTAAGACTTTGAACCAAAGCATTTTTTTTCTCTATAACGCAATAGTTGACTACAAACCAAGTTATTTTTAAAATTTTCTTGAATAACTTTTATTCAAGTAAATATTACCCAATAGTTCCTTTAGCTGCATGGGGGAACTCTCATTTTATATGGCTTTTGCTGAAGCATAGGATGCAGAGGAAATACACATATACACCAATCACAGGTTTTTTTTAAAATAAGTATCTAAAAGGTTTTGTGATGAATTAACAACTTGAACAAAATAGGAATAAACATACTTAAAACTTCCATAGAAAGAGTAGTTTGATAAACACCATAAACTCTAATTATCACAACATAGGATGGTTTGCAATTTTATACTCAACATAGAAAGATAAGTGCTAAGTTTACACAAAGAAATAAATGATCATGTAAGCATTTACCCTTGGTCAGAGTCAAATGTATTTTCTGTTACTGCTCTGTTATTAATATCAAATTTTTTTGGCTTGGGGGTAAAGAAAAATGAACTAGGAATCTGGAGATATAGATTCTGCCACACACTTATTAAATTTTCTTTGACAAGTAAATTGAAGGTTCTGAGTTATTATTTTTATGGTTTGTTTGTTCTTCTTAGACTCAGGCAAATAGAAAAATAAATACCAAAGTTATCTGAAAGGCAGGAAACACTATAAAATGTACTTTATTCATTACTGCTGAGGAGAACACTCAGCTCATGTGTACTGAGGAATTTCGTGCTCACAGGTGATAAAAATGTGTGTAAAGTTTTGATAGGCATACTCCTTGGTACTGCCAAGTATGGATAATGGCCTTTCTCCTTTTCATCCCATTTCCCCCTTTCTTCATTTACTCTTTATCTGCAGAACCTCTACCTGTAACTAGTGTTTCAATATATGACTATAAACCTTCACCTGAAACAGGAGTCCTTTTTGAAATTCATTATCCAGAAAAATATAATGTCTTCACAAGAGTAAACATAAGCTATTGGGAAGGTAAAGACTTCCGGACAATGTTATATAAAGGTAAGAGGCAAAAGGAAGAATGAAAAAGTGATGATTGATTATTACTTTTTACGTGATTGTTTCCAAATGGTCTTTGCTCTTGCTCTAAATATATTTTATAGTTCACTATTTGACCATAAATAAATCATTAGAATAGCTATTGATTCATGACAATCTTGTGATGAGGAGTCTTAGAATATCCGGTTCATTAAAGTCATGTTTCATGCATAAGCGTAAGAAATACATTATTGTCACTGACATGTTATTCTTGCCAAAGGTAATATCTTATTCTTGCCAAAGGTAACATGAATGTATTTCCTGTGGGAGAAGAGAGAAAGAAGAGAGCCCAGGGGAATTAATAATTTTAAAAGAACCAAGCCAAATTCTCAGTAGACTTTGGTGGGCTAGAAGGTGGGGAGGAAATGGAGGGGGGGGGAGAGGGAGAGGAGAGGAGAGAAGGAGAGAGGGAGTTCAGGTTCACCAAAGGTGAATCTAAGTGAAGAAACTTGAATACTCAGGACATGCCCTAGCCTGCACACCAAAGGGTCCTGAGTCAAGGGCACGTACCTGGGAGGGAAGGCTCCTCCCTGGCCCAGGTCCTGGTCTTGGCATGTGCCGGAGGCAGCCAATCAATGTGTTCCTCTCATATCAGTGTTTCTCTCTGTCTTTCCCTCTCCCACTCTCTCTAAAAAAAAAAAAAAAATCAATGGAAAAATATCCTCAGGTAAGGAATATGTATATAGACATAAGACTATAACAATATATTCAGAACATAAGACTATAACAATTCTCTGCCAGGGCTTCAATGATGGTGTCAAAGTTGACTGGCTATAACTGGGCACATGTATTGGTGAGGTAGGAATGCATACTGACGCACATAGGTCATGGTGTCATGGTGTCCAGAAAGATATCATTTTAACTTGCTGCTTTTACAAATTGCTTTCTTCCATAGACTTCTCCTTTTTTAAGTGAGGCACTGTTTAGATCATAAATAGTGCATTTTTCAGTTTTTTAAAACTTTAAAATATTTACATAAGCACAAACATAGCTCCCACAAGTTATTGCATTCTTTATTTTAAATGAAAACAGATTATCTGAAAATTAATAAGTGGGGCCTTATTTGTTCATTATTACATGCAAGTACAAACTGTCACTGGAACTTTTGCTGAGTTAAAAGCCATGAGTTTAAAAGTAAGTGAATATGTCTTTTTCAATTAACTTTAAAATTATTTTTGGCTTTTAATTTCATTAGTGGTGTTTTTAATTTCTTTCTCTCATTTCTTTCTAACTTAGACTGGATTTCTAAATTTGTTGTTTTCTTTAATGTTTTCCAAATTAAATCCAAAATTTTTTTTCTTTTTTGAGCAGCTTCTGCCTGCAACTGACAGATAAAACCATTCTACTTTTAAAATAGACTAATTTTTACAAGTGAGCGTACAGAAAACATTTCTTGCAAAATTACTTTTTTCTAAGTCATAAAGTGGCAAAATACCTCGCATTTTCATCTGAAAGTAAATAGCTAATATAAGCCTAATCTCCACAACTTCTAGCCATGTTCTCTACTTAATACACCAAGTATTCCTGGGATTAAAATTCAACTTCAGTTATATCCAATTCTTGCACAAAAATCTTTTCAGGGCTGACTCTAAAAATTCAAATTTTCTATTCTAACTTTATGCCAAATTTGTATTACTTTCCATGCTAGAAGTTGAAAGAAATACTATTTATTGGTATTTAATCATTTTGATTAGAACTTTCTAAAAGTGTGTGTCACTTAGAAGCTCAGTATCTATATATATAGAGACAGGGGCCATCGCAACTGAATGGACAACCAAAAGGGCAACCAAACAGGCTGAGTGGGGCAACAAGGCTGGCAGGGGGGTGAGTGAGGGACAACTGAATGACTGAGCAGTAGGCTGCATGGGGTGACCAGGCCGACAGGGGGCGTAGTGAGGGGTGACCAAACGACCGAACAGCAGGCTGTGTGAGATGAACAGGCTGTCAGTGGGGGCAATGAGGGGCAACCAG
>PVJC01037786.1:0-17046 GCA_004026665.1 Murina feae
GCCCCTCCAAGGGCCTGGACAGCTGCCAAGCAGGCCGCCGACCCCCTGCCACCTCTTACCCGCTCCCTGATTCCCCACAAAGGGCCTGGGAAGCCTACCAAGCAGGCCGCCGACCCCCTGCCACCTCTTACCTGCTCCCTGGCCCGCCACCTTGCTTTCCCACTTCCTGGTGCCCTGGTGCCCTGGTGCCACTTCCAACTGCCAGCATAGGCAGGCAGTTGCTACAGAACCCTTTGATTTGCTCTGGTTCCGTGGCTGTTGGCCTCCATCTTGGCTGGGTTAATTTGCATACAGCCACTCTGATTGGCTGGTGATAACGGTCACATTTGCATGTTTCTCTTTTATTATAGAAGATTTATCAATATTATTAAACATAGTAGAAAATATGAGTACTTCACATAGAGTAGGTACTATTTTGTGAAACTCTTACTGTTTTATATATTTATTTTTATGTACAGTCATGCATCACATAATGATGTTTTTGCTCAGTGACAGAGCACGTATATGATGGTGGTCCAATAATATTATAATGGAGCTGAAAAATTACTGTCGCCTAGTATCTTAATGCAGAGGTTGCAAAAATCACCAAAGCTGGTTGAGATGGCAAACAAGTTAACCAGAATGTGGATGAGAACGACATTGAGGAACTCCTAGAGGTGGTTCCTGAAGAATTGACTAATTAGGAGTAGTTGGAACTGGTAAAGGAATGTATAGATGAAGAAGAGAAATGAGAAAAGGAAATTGCAGAACAAGAAAAAAATTTCCAATGCAGGCTTTAGAAGAAGCCTTTGAAGACCTCATCAAGCTTCTTAAAAAGTTTGAAAACCTGAATTCTAACACCAAAAGGTTTTCATGAATAGAAAGGAATGTTTATCGTACATTATCTGCTTACAAGCAAATCTATGAGAAAAAAAGAATAAACCAAGTAAACCACTGTGGACATATTTCTGAAAAGAGTGAGACCTCAAAAAGAGACTCAGGCAGGTCATTCAGGAAGTAGTCCAGAAAAAGGAATTTTTGTCATAGGAGAATACTCCATCCATGTGCCTCTGAAGACCTTCCGAGGGGGACAAGATGTGGAGGGAGAAGACAGTGATATTGATGATCCTGACCCTGTTTAGGCCTAGGCTGACTAGGCCTAGGCAGACTACCAGCTTAGCCCTGATCGCCCGGGGAACAGGCCTAAGCCAGCAGGTGGACATCTCCCAAGAGGTCCTCGATCGTGACAGGGCACAGACGAGGGTGAGGGACCCCACAGAGTGCACAAATTTTTGTGCACCAGGCCTCTAGTAAGAATATAAAATATTTTTGTACAACTGTACAATGTATTTGTGTTTTAAGTGAAGTTATTATAAGAATTAAAAAGTTCAAATTTAAAAATTTATATGGTAAAGTAAAAATGATACAGTAAACTAAAGTTAATTTATTACTAGAAAAACATTTTTTAGTAAATTTAGAGTACCTAAGTGTACAGTGTTTATATCTACAATAATCTAGCATTTTTAAATCTTAAAGATGTGTCATTTATATATATATGAACTATATATTTTTGTTTTATTTACATATAATAACTTAAAAGAATACATGTGCTTTACACTTCTTTAAAGGTTTACTTATATATATTTAAAATTGTAGGGGGGGAGCTCTGGGGTGATGGATATGTTAATCAGCTTGATTGTGGTGATCTTGCGCCATGTTAATACATAAAAAATCAGGTTGTACACCTTAAATATATAGAATTTCTATTGGTCAATTATACCCCAATAAAACTGAAAAATAATTGCAGGAGAGAAGGAGCATTGAGGAGCATTAGTTAGATTTGTAAGAACAAGGCAGTTAAAAAAAACTATATGATTTTTATATTTATCAAGCCTAAATGAATATAGGAAATGTATTGGGACTTTTGGGTTATAACTGACAAATCTTAAGCTAGTTTAAGCATACAAGGGGGGTGGGGAGGGATTTATTAGATAACTAAATCATGGAAAAGCAAGGACTAGATCTAGTTTCTAGATTTTTCTGAATCTAGAGAAGAAAATATCATCTAGAGCTGTTCTCTCCCATTCCATCCTTCCCTTTGGGTTTCATTCTTTTTTGGTTGCTGACAATTCTGGGATCAAGGTTAGTTTATTAACCACTAGAGACCCGGTGCACAGATTCGTGAACTGGTGGAGGTCCCTCTGCCAGCCTGTGGGGATTGGGCTGAAAATGGCAGTCCAGCATCCCCCAAGGATTGCGAGAGGGCACAGGCCAGGCCAAGGGATCCCACCAGTGCATGCATTAGTGCACCAGGCCTCTGGTATGCATATAAGATCTTTGGTTAATCTCATCCCATCCTTCCCCCTCCCCCCATCTGAGATTCATCAGTCTGTTCCATGTTTCCATGCCTGTGCATTGAGCGTCTGCCCCCCAGCGGTCAGTGTGTGTCATAGCTACTGGTTGAACAGTTTCTTATGCTTTTATATATATAGATGGGAGAAGAAACCTCCTCCTTCCCCTCTGATCTCCAGCTAAGATTGTGTATGCCCACTGTATTGAGGAGAATATGGTAAAATTTTTGTCTTGGTCGGATGACAAGCCCACGCATGGCTAGGGGAAATGAGATACCACAATAGCAGCCCCATCAGAACCACAGAAATGCTGGAGGGATAAGCAGTTCTCTTAAGAAGTGAGTGAGGTACTGTAAAAGAGAGCTAGGTAAGTTATAAGAAATATTTTTTATGTTTCTTTTGAAAGCTACCAAAATAGTTTCCGTTATTCTCTATTGATTTCTGAGGAAAATAAATATTAATAGAAATATATTGTTTGTAAGCAAGAACTGTTACTCTTGTTTCAGTGCCTGTGTGGATTTCCCTCTCTTCCCCCCTTTTCTTTTATATAATCTTTGTTAACTTTTTAGTATTGTACTGTGAAAATGCTTTTAAGGCTTATCAAAATACTTTTTTAAAAAATTTATGTTGCACTAACCGGTTTGGCTCAGTGGATAGAGTGTCGGCCTGCGGACTCAAGGGTCCCAGGTTCGATTCTGGTCAAGGGCATGTACCTTGGTTGCGGGCACATCCCCGGTAGGGAGTGTGCAGGAGGCAGCTGATCGATGTTTCTCTCTCATTGATGTTTCTAACTCTATATCCCTCTTTGTAAAAAATCAATAAAATATATTTAATAACTTTATGTTATTTGTTGACTTCTGTTTCATTGCTTGCTAGCTTTTTTACTACTGACCATGAAAGGAATAATGTATTAAGCAGAAGCAAATCTTAAAATTTAAGATGGACACTGCTAGACAAAAGAAAGTAAATTATCCTACTGGTTTGTCAAATAATAATGCTTCTTAAAAAGGAAAGTTTCTGCATTATTTGAACTTACCTTAACAGAAAAGTTAATTGTATTTTAAATACCAGAAGAAAAATTGGTAAATAGCAAGATGGTGGTCTTTAAAAGAGTAAGTCTGCAATTCTATTTTATTTAAATAAATATATAACCAAGGAAATTCTAACAATTATTCCTTAGTTATTCATTCATTCAGTCTGATCTCTCTGAGGTTGGTTTTAGGAATAAAATAGAAAATAAGAGTTAAGTCCTTGTTATCAGAGATTTTACAGAACTAAAAGATAGTGAAAAGACATATTGTTATGTAATTGTAATCATGAAAAGATTACATGGTATGATGAGAAAGTATAACAGGGGACTTGACTTAGTCTGGGAAATCAGGGAAATTTTGAGCTAAGCTCTAATAACAATAAATTAGATGAAAGAACATAAAAGCCTTCCAGGGATGGCAAACAGAATGTTCAAAGTGCCTGGACAAGATGTCAGGATATTAATAGATTTCATCATAATTCATATCTATTTGTAGAATTCTTATTTAATGATATATGTCATATATTATTGTTTTATAAATCACTTGTATTAAAAATTTATATATGAGCTAAAGGATTAACTTAATATCTGTAATATTCTGTTATATGTTAAATGTATGTTACTATATTCTCTGGTAGAAGTGAAATTTTCTCTATTTGCAGAAGAAACCCTAAAGATTATCAGAAAACAGAAATAATAAAATAATTCAGTGAACTTGCAGGATACAAAATCAATGTACAAAAGTCTTTGGCATTTTATCTATTAATATCTGTCAGAGGAATTAAGAAAACAATCCTATTCACTATTTCATCAAAAAGAATAAAATACCTAGGAATAAATTTCACCAAGGAAATGGAAGATCTATACACTGAAAACTATGACAATGATGAAAGAAATATTCAAATAAATGGAAAACAAAAAACTTGTTTATAAATTTGATGAATTAGTGTTGTTAGAATGTCCATGCTACCCAAAACAAATTATAGATTCAGTGCCATCACTATAAAAAATAATGGCATTTTCACAGAATTAGAACAATTCCCAAAATTTATATTGGACTACAATATAGATCTTGGATAGATAATGTAATATTGAGAAAGAACAGATAAGAAATGGTGACAGAGTAAGTGGATACTACACAGACATGCTCCCGGCTTTAGTTGTAATTTGGAATTCCAACAAAATACAAAAAAAAAAATTCTAAATAATCAACTGAAGACTAGCTAGAGAGAACCCTGATAACTAAGAATGGAAAGTGCGGACGCATAGAGACTGGTAGGAAGGAGGCATGAAAGCACTAGACTGGCTCCTACAGACAGAAGCTGAAGTGCAAGAGAGATAGCTCAGCTGTGTGGAGTTGCCAGTGAGAACTCTGTCCACAAACTGGGCCCCCTAGCAGAGAGCACCAGGACTGATAAAAGTGCCCACATACTATCTGGCTGTGAAAAGCAGAATGGTTGCTATCTGCAGGGAAAGATGGCTGGAAATGTGGGCACTCACCTAAAGGGCCAATGCACAAATTCCATGTTCAGCCACTCATCTATGCTCCAGCAGAGGGAGGGAAGAGTGGACTGGAACTATGTGAGCAGAAGCCAGAATTGGGGGTTTAGAGTTGGAGATCAGAAGGCAGACTCTCAGCTGCCCTGTGCCGAGTCATCCTTCATGCTGCGAGGTAATCTTTCTCACATAGGCTTTAGCTAGCTATACAGGTGGCTTTGCCTCTGGGGGTGGGGGTGGGGTCGGAGACAACTGAGCCACCCTATTAGAAAACACCTTGGTCTACAGTGGGTGTGGAATTTCTGAGGCCCATTAAGAGACTGAGAATAACAGTTAGCCTCCAGGCAGAAGCAGTTGACCCACAATGTTGGAAAAACTCTCCTCATACCAGTGGACTATTGCTTGAGAGCTACTCAATACAGAATCCAATACAGAATCCAGTCAGCATGCAGGCAGAGGTGGTCTCTGGAGGCTTTGAGTCTTTATCTGACCTAAGTAGTCAGAAACAGCATTTGACACTGTCCTGCACTAGAGGTTGACAGGCATAGTAGATGTACCTAACACATAGTCACAAGCCCAAACATGCAGCAAAATGAGAAGACAAGAAAACAATGCCCAAGTGAAAGAACAAGAGAATTCTCCAGAAAAAGAGATAATGAAATGGAGACAAGAAATTTATCTGATATTGACTTCAGAATAATGATGGTAAAGTTGCCCAATAGCATGAGAAATGATTTAGTAACTGTGAAAATGGAAATAAAGAATGACATAGCACAAAAAATACATTGGAAGCTGAGGATCAGATCAGTGAATTGGAAGACGGTAGAAAAAAATCAGAGAATGCAAAAAGAAAAAAACAATTAAAAAACAGGAGGACAGCTTAAGGGAGCTGTAGGACAACATGAAACAATAATATTTGCATAGTAGCTGTGCCAAAAGAGGCAGAAAGTAAGCAAGGGACGGAGGATATGTTTGAAGAAATAATTGCAGAAAATTTCCCTAACCTGGTGAAGGAAAAAGTCACACAAGTTCAGGAGGCACAGAGAATCCCAAGCCAGAAGAAGATCCCAAATAGGGCCATGCCCAGACACATCATAATTAAAATGCCAAAAAATAAAGATAAAGAGATAATTTTAAAGGCAGCATGAGAAAAGCAAAGTGTGACCTACAAAGGAGCTCCCACAAGTCTGTCATCTGATTTCTCATCAGAAATTCTATAGGCCAGAAGGAAATGATAGAAGTACTCAAAGTAATGGAAAGCAAGGATCTGAAACCAAGATTACTATTTCCAGCAAGGCTATCATTCAAATAGTGAAATAAAGAGCTTCCCAGCCAAAAAAAGGGTAACAGAGTCCTTTACCACCAAGCCAGCATTATAAGAAAAGCTAAAGGGATTGCTGTAATGAGAAGAAATGGAGAGAGAAACCTAGGCATACAGAATTAAAATGGCATGAATAAGTATTACCAATAATAACCTTATATTTAAATAAATTAAATGCTCTAATCAATAGACATAGGTAGCTGAATGCATACAAAAACATGACCCAACTGTATGCTGTTTTCAAGAGACCCACCTCAGAACAAAAGATTCACACAGGTTGAGAGTGAAAGGATTGGAAAAAATGTCCATGCAAATGGAAAAGAAAAGTTGGAGTAGCAATACTCATATCTGACAAATAGACTACAAAATGAAGGCCATCACAAGAGACAACAAAGGTCACTACAGAATACTAAAGAGATTGACCCAATAAGAGGATATTACCCTGGTAAACATATATGCACCCAATATAGGAGCACCTAACTATATAAAGAAACTTCTAGAGGACTTTAAGGAAGAGATTAACAACAATACCATCATAGGAGTGGACATTACACCCTGCTGACTTCACTGGATAGATCTTTCAAACAAAAAATTAACACTTTGTAATCGGGCATTTTCCCGCCAAATCATGTCGTAACGCAGGGCTTTTTTGACATTTTCTCACCAAAATTAGACTTTCCGTAAAATATTTATATCTTTCGATCTATTTGATATTTTTCTATGAAACTTTCAGTGTTTTAGTTTAAAAAGAGGTCTCTATTTACTTTGCAAAATATGTGTTGATGCCCTTGTTTACAAGTTTCCCGCGCCCCACCGCTTAGCGGAACAAGACGAGTTAACTCATCTCCCACGCTTTGGTATAAAAAGCGATATGATGAGTTTACTCATTTCCCACAAAAAATGTTTAACAAGGAAACAGTGACTCTAGAGGACAACTGGATTGTGGATTTAATTGACATTAAAAAGAACATTTCACCCCAAAGCCGCAGAATATACATTCTTCTCAAGTGCAGGTGGGTCATTCACAAAGATGGACCACATGTTAGGACACAAAACAAGTCTCTACAAGTTAAAGAAGATTGAAATCATACATCTTCTCAAATCACAATAAAATTAAATTAGAAATCAACTACAGTAAACACAACCCAAATCATTCAAATACATGGAGGCTAAGTAATATGTCATTAAACAATGCATGGATTACCAATGAGATCAAGAAATAAATCAAAAACTTCCTGGAAACAAATGAAAATGAACACATGACAACCCCAAATCTCTGGAACACAGCAGATGGAAGTTTTTAGCACTACAATCTACTTAAAAAAGAAAAGAAAAATTAATAATAAACTATTTAACCCTGCAAATTAAAGAATGAGAAAGAGAACGAGAGCAAAAATAAATGACATAGAGACAAAAACAAAAAAACACACACAATACAAAAATAATCAATGAATCCAAGAGCTGGTTCTTTGAAAGATTGATGAACCATTAGCTAGACTTACCAGAGAACAAAAAGAGAGTACCCAAATAAATAAAATCAGAAATGAAAGTGGGCAAGTAACTATTGACACCACAGAAATACAAAGGATTGTAAAAAGATAGTATAAACAGCTATATGCCAACAATCTGGACAATTTGGATGAAAGAGACAAATTCCTAGAAAAATACAGTCTCCTAAAACTGAATCAGGAAGAATTAGAAAACCTGAACTGACCAATAACAACTCACGAAATAAAAGCAGTAATGAAAAAACTCCCAGCAAACAAAATCCTGGGTCCAGATGACTTCATAGGGTAGTTTTACAAAATATTCAAAGTAGAACTAACACCTATACTCCTATAACTATTGCAAATAACCCAAGTTCTTTTTTATGAGGTCAGCATTATCCTAATTCCAATACCAGATAAAGACACTACATAGAGAATTACAGGCCAATATCCCTGATGAAAACAGCTGCTCATATCTTCAACAAAATATTAGCAAATCCAATCCAGTAATATATTAAAAAGATCATACACCATGACCAAATGGGATTTATTCCAGGGGTGCAAGGGTGTTAAAATATTCACAAGTCAAACGTGATACATTACATAAGCAAATTGATACATTACATGATCATATCAATAGATGTAGAAAAAGCTTTTAACGCAGTCTAACATCCATCCTAATTGAACCTCATGCCATAGCAAAGATGGTGGCTCCCACAGCCAACAAGGAGGAAAAATGCTAATTGACTGCCCCACCCTCAAAGATGGTGGTGCTCACAGCCACAAGATGACATCGCCCAGTCCACTCAGCCCCGCCAGAGCAGCAGACACATGGCAAGGCTGAGTGTGCCCCAAGGTGGGCCCAGCTGCTCTGGGTGGCTACCTCTGGAGACCCCCAGTCCCTTTAGTCCCCCAGCCTCCCAGGGCCAGGCTGAGGCTCGCACTGCCGGCAGTGGCAGCAGGAGAGGTGTTATGTGGCATTGCCTTCCCCTGATTGCTGGGTTGCCTCCTTCCCCTGAGGGCTCCTGGACTATGAGAGGGGGTAGATTGGGCTGAGGAACCCCCCTCCAGTGCATGAATTTTCATGTACTGGGCCTCTAGTTTTTGATAAAAACTCAGCAAAGTGGTAATAGAGGGAATATATATCAATATGATAAAAGCCATATGTGACAATCCTACAGCTGTTGTAGATAAGCTGTGAGGTGGCATGGAAGAATAATCAGTTGGGCACTCAGAAGAGTCATAAGAGGAGCCTTTAATGAACTAGTGCAGTGACTCAGGGGAATCAGCCTCCAAAGCCTGAGTGATGAATATGGAGTAAGCCAGCCTTTTTATCCCTTTTAGTTTCTTTGTTCCCGAAATATGGGTCAGGCTTCTGGACTTTTTTCGAGCTTTGCAGCCCCCTATGAGTTGGAAGGGGGAAGTGAGATTACACCCAAAGGCTTGGCCTGGCTGGTACTAGTGCTGACAGTCCCCTCTGGGAGTTGTATATGGTTCATGATTTGTGGTCTCTGTAAAATGGGAGTATTCCAGGAAATAGGTTGTGTAAGGCAGGACAGGCATCACGATAAGAATGGAGTTAATTACCTGCTAGTAAGAGTCTGCATCAGAATACAGGTTACTGGCATAGATTCAGATAGCTGGTTAAGCCTTTCAAATGTCTTATTTTCTGCTTCATTCTCCCCTTTTATCGTCAAGCTAGCCTTAGCCTTGGGGATTATAGAAGGAATTGGGGATAGGGTCGCTGACAGCTCTAGCTGCTTCCGGCTGAGGAGGGATATTGTTATGGGGGTTCAGCGGCTTGAATCTTTTTCATCTTCCCTGAGAGGGTCATAACGGTAGTTCAACATCCTGGCTTGTTATGCAATCTGGAGCTGAAGGCTTCTAAGTGAGAGGAAATAAAGCAGGTGAGAAAGTTAAGAATGAAAGGACCAAATAATAGTGCAAGGAGAAGCATTAGGAAGGGCTAGCTAATGGGAGTGCCCAAGATGCCCAGTTCCGTATATTACTACAGGAACTCCAAGATTCCAATAATTCCTGTCTTCTTTTTGAGGCCTGGTCAGCTAGTTTCTGGGCCCCATCTCTTACAATGCTGGACTGGTTGGCATAAAAATAGCACTCTTCCTCAAGGAACATACATAAACCCCCTTTCTCTGCTGTTAGAAGGTCTAATCCTCTTAGATTCTGGAGAGTAACGGCTTCCAGTGAGTCAGTCTGATCCTGTACTGCAACAATACTTCGGGCTATTTCTTCTAAACTGTCAGCAAGGTCTTTGGATAGACTCTGATAGTAGGAGAGGGAAGTTGCCAGTCCCCCTATTTCAGTGCTAACCCCTGTTGAGATGCCAAGTGTTATAAGGAGATGGATTAGCTGGATTGCTCTTTTGTATTGGATATGGTGTGTTACAGGGACACAGGCAAGGACTGATTGCTGGTGGCAATGTCTATTTTGGGTGCTAGGTAAACCAGAGTACAGGTCCCAGTGCAGTTGGCAGGTAGACAGAGATAGGTATTGGTGCCACAGAGGAAGAAAATTTCCTGGGTCTCAAGACAGAAGGTATTCCCTGTGGTAAAGAGGTGTGTGAGCTTGCTGTTCTCCTGTTCCAAGAAAGAGAGAGTTCCTTCCAAGGTTGCCCCTGTAAGAGGCTGAAAGGGACCTTGGGAATTATTTTGTGTATCCCCTGAGGTAATGTCTTCAAAGAAAATAAATTTCCTATATATACCCAGAATTTAGAGTGTGTGAGCTTGTGGAGTCAGTCTGAACAGAACTGAGAGGTGTTGGTGGTTGGGAAGGCTGCTGAGATGATGGGTCTTGCTGAAAATCGAATGGGCTTCCAAAAGGGGTCTCTTTGGGTGACAATATAGCCCAATTAGAAGCAGGTTTAAGGTCGAGAGTAAATTTGCAGAGGTGTTGATCAAGATGTCCCAGAGCATTTCCTTCAGGGATTTCCTTCTGATGCAAAGGGGTGACTGAAATGCTAAGGCAGTGTTAGTGGTTATGGTCGAAGCATAGGAACTTTGTTGGATCAGTGTGGTGGTATATCGATTAAATAAGTTTGGAACAGCTGAACGGCTTTGCCTGTGTTCCTTTTGTCATCGCTGTGATTTGGAAGCCATAGAGTTCATTGAGGCATGTAAGTTGGAATGAAGGTCCTCCATGTACCTTATAATGGAAGGACAGGCTAGATCAGACCATGTGTGCAGGGAGGTGGGGGCTGCTGTGTAGCTTGTAGATGACAGGGGAAGACAGCCAGCATTCCTTAGCCAACCCAGGTTTGTTCAGTGAGGACTTAGAAGATCCTTGAGAGGCAGAATATAGACTTGAGAGTGGTCAAGAATAAGAGAATTTAGTAACAGTAAGAAAACCAGCCTCGTTTTGGTCAGGGACAGCAATAAATTCTTTTGCAGTAGAGGAAGTAGTAATTTATATTGGTTTTGTGTCCCAGCATGGGCAGAAGAGTTCTCCTCCTGGTCTAGCGTTCTGGTGATCAGGGCACATACCTAAGTGTTGGCAGATAAGTCTGTGTTCAGAGCATGTACAGGAGGCAACCAACTGATGTTTCTCTCTCACAGTGATGTATCTCTCTTTCTCTCTTCCACTCACTAAAATCAATAAATATATCCTTGGGTGATGATTTTTTAAAAAGAGGTATGTGTCTATTGGTTTAAAAATGAATAAATATATATTTACTAGGGGCCCGGTGCACAAACATTTGTGCACTCAGGAGGTCCTTCAGCCCGGCCTGTGCCCTCTCGCAGTCTTGGACCCCTCTGGGGATGTCCACCTGCTGGTGTGCCTGGTCAGCCTGGGTGACGGGCTTTTTCAGGCTGCCCACAGTCCCTTCAGGTTTTGGGTCCCAACTGGGGTGGCTGGGCAGCCTGGGTGAGGACCTGAGGGGCGTTTTCAGGCTGCCCAAGCCCCCCAGTGGGATCCCTCACCCCATTAGGGTGTGGACAGCTTGGGTGCGGGCTTGAGGGCTGTTTTCAGGCTGCCCACAGCTCCCATTGACCCAATGTCCCAGCAAGAGCATCTCCTCCTGCTGAAAAAGGCCCCCCACCCCCATTTAAGTAATCCTATCCTATATAATCTATCTATACTAATAAAAGGGTAATATGCTAATTAGACCGGGTCAACCAGCCATCTTCTGGATGTCCGACTTCCTTCCAGACAAAGCCATGGTAGTGGGGGCCAAGGCAGAGGCAGATAGGGTCGATCAGGTCGGCAGGGGCGGGCAGTTGGGGGTGAGATCAGGCCAGCAGGGGAGGGCAGTTGGGAGTGACCAGAGGAGGGCATTAGAGGGTGAGATAAGGCTGGCAGGGGAGGGCAGTTGGGGGTGACCAGGCCGGCAGGGGAGGGCCATTAGGGGTAATCAGGCAGGCAGGCAGGTAAGTGGTTAAGAGCCAGTGGTCCTGGATTGGGAGAGGGATATCTGACTGCCAGTTGAGTCAGAATTGGGCCTAAATCAGCAGTCGGACATAACCCAAGGGGTCCCAGATTGGAGAGGGTGCAGGATGGGCTGAGGGACCTCCCCCTCCCTCCAGTGCAAGAATTTTGTGTACTGGAACTGTAGTTTAAATTAAAGTGAATGAAAAAATAGCCTGTGCATTATTATATTGTTCCCAAATTAGCAGATACTATTATTTGTGGGTAGGCTGGGACTTATTAAAGATATACAGTGTATTGTCAACCTTAGGAGAATCACAAACAACATTGAATACAGAGGGGATAGTTAAAGCTAAAGTGGAGATAAAATGGAATCATAAAAATACTCAATCCATAAAAGGTGGAAGAAGAACAAACAGAACAATGAACAGATAGGACAAATAGAAAACAACTATTAGGATAGTAGGTTTTAACCCAGGCATATAAAAAAAAATGATATTACATGTAAATGGTCTAAGCCTATTAAAAGACAGAAATTGGTTGGGTGGAAAAGCAAGATCCAGCTAACAGATATACAAAGTATCCCCCCAAAAATGTATACACACTTAACACCTGATTGTTACATTTTGAACATGAAATATATTTTAATAAACACTGCTTTTATAATTATTCAAAGTGTTACATATTTTCAGGGGACACCCTTTTTTTGGTTAATGAGGTACATATGTTACTCTGCTTTTTTTTCATTTAATAGTACATATATATTGGAGATCATTCCATAGTTATATAGACATAGTCCAAATTCCTCTTTTTAACTCATAGTATTTTATTTTGTAGATAATACCAGAGTTTATTCAGTATGTCTTATAATGTTAGATATTTGGATTGTTTCTATTCTTCACAGCACGAATAGTGCTATGATTAATTTCCTTTTGCAAACTCTTTTTGTTGTATTTTTGACAATAGATTTTGGGGAAGGTTCCTAGAATCTGTGTCAAGGATGAATAAATAGGTAATTTTGCTAGTAGTTCCAAAGTTCCCTCTGTACAGCTTGTACAGTTTTGCATTTTTACCCACAAAATGAGGCAATTTTTTTTTTTACCTCTAACCTCATCGCAGTTTTGTATTGTCAGACTTGTTTTTTTTGCGAATTTAAAGAAGAGAAATATCCCCTTAAAGTAGTTTTAATTTGTATTTTTCTTATTGTGAGTGAAATTGAACATTTTTTTGCATACTAAAGACCATTTTTATTTCATTTTACGTGAGCTGCCTGTGTGTATATCTCAAGCCCATTTTTTTGTCAGTTCGAGTTTTTATTCTCATTTTTATAAGCTTTTCAGGTATTAAGTATATTTTGAATATACTTAATTCAAAATATACCTAATACCGTCTAGTGATATAAGTTGCAAATGTATATTTTTTCATTTATCTTTTGCTTTGTTTATATTTTAGACTTGGGGGAAGGGGGAGTAGAGACTGGGAGGAGGGGAATAAAGGAGGTGGAAAATGGGAGATATCTGTAATACTATCAACAATAAAATATATATTTTTAAAATGTAATTAAATGTTGTCAATATTCCTTTATTGCTCCTGAATTTTGAATCATAGTGAAGTAAGTGTTCTCTAGCTCTAGCTGGTTTGGCTCAGTGGATAGAGGGTCGGCCTGTGAAGAGTCCTGGGTTTGATTCCGGTCAAGGGCAAGTACCCAGGTTGTAGGCTCGATCCCCAGTGGGGGGTATGCAAGAGGCAGCTGATCAATGATTCTCTCTCATCATTGATGTTTCTATCTCCCTCTCCCTTCCTCTCTGAAATTAATTTAAAAAATTTAATAAAAGGAAAGTGTTCTCCATAACCAGGTTATATGGGATTTTTTCCTTATATTTGAATTAATTTTTTTATATTTAACAATTTTTATATTTTGATCCATTTGAATTTTTTTCTCATGTTTGGAAGCTGGAGTGAATCAGTTCTGTCTTTTAACATTTGACTATTCAGCATGAAGTATTCTGTAACATTTGGCCATTGATTTGAAACTCTGTTTTTGTCATATCCTCACTTTTCACATCAGCTGGTTTATTTTTGGATTTTCCATATGATTTTATTAAGCTGTTTGTCCGTGTGCCAATACAATTCTTAGATTCAACTATAGAGGTTTTATAAAATATTTTAATATTGGCTAGTTCCTTTTTCATTACTCTTGCTGATTCATGGTTTTCCTTGATATCCAGCTAGTACACTTCTAGAAAATATTAAAGACACTTTCACTATATTAAATTTACAAATTAGTTAAGGAGAATTTAGTACTTAACCCATTGAAGTGTTTATATGCTTTTCACCTTTGTCCAATCTAAGGACACTAGAACACTAATACTGAAACTTTCATTCCAACTTACATGCTATTTATGTCACGTTTTTCTGCTATATATTACTTAAAGCCCAGATTAATTACTATTATAGCTTCATCCTGTCAAATTTTGTAGCTGATGTATTTTTGTGTCTTAGACCCTTCTTGCTAATTTAATTTCCTGTTTCTTTGTAAGCAGTCTATATTTTTTTCTGGTTTTATACATTGCTCTGATATTTGTATTTTATTGTTTACTATGATTACTGAATTGCAGATTCATTTTTATTAATCCTTATTGAGATTTCTTGGGCTTCCTAGATCTGAGGATTGGTATCTTTCATCCGTTTTAAAAATTCTTAACCAATTTTTCTCTTTGCCTCATTTTCTCTCTCCATATTCAACTTGTACATTCCATTGCCTGTGTCTGTAACTCTTGCCCGTATCTGTTTCTTTTTCTCTATATTACACTCTCTCAATCATAATTTAGGGGAATTTTCTCATGTTAGACATATGCATAAATCCACATTAGTGTATTTCAGTGTGAAAATTACTTATATGCCAGAGAGACCCAAAAGAGAATAGTAGTTCTGATTATAACTACTTTTGTGTCTGTGTATTGTATTATCATTTGTCATACTAGTATATGGGGAAATATAGTCTGACTTCCCGGCATCCCAATGACAGAAGAGTTTGTTTCATAAAAAGGGACTCTAGTGGTACTCTATAGTTATATAAAGTTTCAGAACTAATAAGAATATACTGATGGATGATTGATTATATGTGTGTTTTTTTTTAATTTAGAAAGTATACCATCTACAATTATCCCACTTAAAATAATTTATATTTATATATTGATCATTTGGTTAGGTGATTCTATTTTGAATAATTCAGATAAGTGAACTATAGATAACACATAGTTTGGGTGAAGATTAATTATACATTGATTAATATATAAGCAATTACATATTATACATTAAGTATCTATATATATAAAAGCTTAAGTGACCAATCGGTAGCTATGACATGCAATGACCACCAGAGGGCAGACGCTCAACGCACAGACATGGGAATATGGAACAGACTGATCAATCTCGGAAGGAGGTGGGGAGGGGGGAGATTAACCAAAGATCTTATATACAAACTAGAGGGTGGGGTCCCTCGGCCTGGCCTTCAGAGATTGGGCCAAAGCCGGCTCTCTAACATCTCCCGAGGGGTCCCGGATTGGGAGAGGGCACAGACCAGGCCTAGGGACCCCACCAGTGCATGAGTCTGTACACCGTGCTTCTAGTATATTATATTATACAAACATATTGTAAGCATTCAACATGAAAAACTGATAATAACATTATACTATAGTACATTTTTTGGAAAGAAACTTTTTGATGAATTTAGATATTTTAAAAATCTTCATAATTTAAATGAAGACAAATTAATACCTTACATTTCAATGAAATTTAAATCTATGAAGATCTGTTTCCTTAGATTGCTGAAGGGAATGTGGATGACAGTGTTAATAATAAAAAATAGTTGTATTATATTATCATTAGTAAACACCTATAGTACTACCAGTGATTGTTGTAAATGATTTATAAGAAACTGAGGCACAGTGACTTGCCTAGTTACATATCAAGGGAGTAGTGGAACTGAGCTTCATACCCATTGTGGCTCTAGACTATAGGTGAGCAAAAGGGCCAGATATTTCAGGCTTATCCCATAAGGTCTCTATTTTACACTAATCAATTCCATCATTGTGGTATGAAAGCAGCCATAGTTAATATGTAAATAGATAGGTGAGGTTGTGTTCCAATAATACCTTATTTATTGATAATGATATTTGAATTTCATGTAATTTTTACTTGTCACAAAATATTCTCCTGATTTTTAAAAATAGTTTAGATATGGCTAACTGTTCTTACCTCTTGCATTATACAGAAACAAGCCTTTCTTGGGCCAGATTTGGCCTGTAGACAGTGGTTTGCCAGTCCAGTTCTAGACTGTTATGTTTGTTTTGGGGTCCTATTTTGTAGTATATTGGACTTACTTACTCTGAACCTTGTAGCATGTTCTTCCATGAGGGCTAGACAATTTCTAAACATTTAGTTGATCCTTTACACTAATAGTCATAGGAAAAACAACAGATATGAAATATAAAGTTTCTACTTCTACGTATAATCTAGATATTTTTCCCCCTTAGGGATTTCATTTCTGCTTAAATACTTATTGACTTACCTGATTCTTACCCTAAGGCAGAGCTACATAGACCGTGTTGTTTCGTCTTTGTTTACTCTTTATTTTACATGGTCTTTTTCATTTTAATACAATTATCATGGAGTTGGGCCTCATTATTGAGAATTGACAGTAAGGCATGCATATACTTCTCTTTTGAAAAAAAATGTTGGCTGTCCTTTCATATTCATATATGCAGACATAATTCTGCTATTTTGTTTGACACTACAAAGTCATGTTGGTCTGCATACTGATGTCTAAATTTACTATCACAGCACATTTCTACTAATACTCTATGTAACTCTCCCTTTAATTCAAAATATAATAATTAGTGCAAATTTAACACATCCATCTTTCAACATGTTATAATAGAGATATATGCAGATTTTGGTGCAGAAGAATCAACCATTTATTTGTTTAGAGAGAAG
>PVJC01037787.1:0-16963 GCA_004026665.1 Murina feae
CCAATTCTGACTACACGTGCCTGCCCTCAATCTTAACTTTCCATGGTCTATTCCAGGCACTGTGGAAGGCCCGTTATATGCTTGTCTTATGTAATCCTCATAACAACCTTGTCAGGTAGGGGCTATTATGACCAACTTCCTTTAAGGGATGAGAAAACCAAGGATCAAATAGATTAAGGACCAACCCAGTGTTGTTGAAGCACTGTTTTAAAGAACTCAAACTTTTTTAACTCATACGGATAACTCATATGAAAAGAAAAAGCCAGCACCTGATACTTACTAAGCCTTGCCAATGGCCATTCAGGCACAGTGATCACAGAATTTGCATTATCCTTTCAAAGGTGAACTCCAACCAGCACCAGATTTTTCCAATCCAAAAATTATATTAAAGGTCCTACCAAATGGTGCAACTACTGTGGAAAATAGTATGGAGGTTCCTCAAAAAATTAAAATATAGAACTGCCTTATGACCCAGTGATTCTACTTCTAGGTATATACCCAAAGAAACCAGGACGAAGCTGGGGCTGGGGGGGCCAAGCCCCTTGCACAAATTTCATGCATCAGGCCTCTACTCTTAGAATAACTATGTATGGTGCCAGGTGAGTACTGGGAATAACAGGGAGAACACTTTGTAAAGTATATGATTGCCTAACCACTATGCTGTACACCTGAAACTAACACAAAATAATGTTGACTGTAAACTGTAATTTAAAAAATAATTTTAAAAACAATTGGGAAAAAAATAGCCCATTGCCCTGGTTGGGTGGCTCCTCAGTTGCTTTGAGCGTCGTCCCATACACCAAAAGGCTGCAGGCTCATTCCCAGTCAGGGCACATACCTAGGTTGCGTGTTCAGTCCTCAGTCCGGGCATGTGTAGGAAGCAACCAATCTATGTTTCTCTCTCTCTCTTTTCTTCTTCTCTTAAAAAATATCCTTGGGGGAGAATTTTTTAAAATCCCATAATAATAATTTTTTTAAGTATATTTTATTGATTTTCCACAGAGAGAAAGGGAGAGGGACAGAGAGTCAGAAACATCGATGAGAGAGAAACATCCACAGAGAGAAAGGGAGAGGGACAGAGAGTCAGAAACATCTATGAGAGAGAAACATCGATCAGCTGCCTCCTGCACGCTCCCCACTGGGGATGTGCCCGCAACCAAGGTACATGCCCTTGACCGGAATCGAACCTGGAACCCTTGAGTCCGCAGGCTGATGCTCTATCCACTGAGCCAAACCGGTCAGGGCCATAATAATAATTTTTTAGAAGAATGAAGTGTTGCTTTCTTTTTAAATTTCCGTTCCAATTTAGAAAAATGACGAGGGGCCTGGACAACTTCTCAAGTGGGGTCTCTGTGACTGTAGAACCAGCTCAAACCGGTCCTATCCTGTTCCTAACCACCGCTCCCCAGTAACACTTTTGAACCCTCAACTGCTCACTCCACAGAACCAAAGGACCAGAACATGACCAGAACCTCGTGCTGGGATCCTTTAAGAGGTGAAGGGTCCATTGTCCTTGAAGATCTCGTGCTGAAACCCCTTAAATCTTGCCCCACAACCTGGACCTTGTAGACTGATTCGTGCCTGGCCTCCTGTCTCCTTGCTGGCTGACCTCACAAATAAAAGCTCTTCCTTTTCTCAAAGCCAGTGCCATAGTACCGGCTTCTATGCACGTCGGGTAGTGACCCCTTGTCCACTAACAGCTCCATCCAGGTGTAACTGAATAGAGATCCTAAGTTCCTAACAACGGGATTTAAAAGTAGTAATTATTATTATTATTATTATTATTATTTATTTATTTATTGAATTCCTACTATGTGCTATGACCTAGGGTAAGCATTTGAAATGCATGATCTTACTAAAACCTCAAGTGGCTCTGTGAAGCACAGGCCATTATTATGAATGTAATTTTGCAGGTAAGCTAACCATGACGTGAAGAGGCGGAGGAGCCCCCGAGAGAAGTCCTCCCCGGTGGAACTCACTAAGAGCCCCTCCCCACTAAATTCTTCTCTCTCTCCCACACCAGGTATGACCGCCATGCTGGGGCTAAACCACACCTCTGTGTCTGAATTCATCCTCATCGGCTTCTCCGCCTTCCCCCACCTTCGGCTGATGTTCTTCCTGCTCTTCCTGCTGATGTACCTGTTCACGCTGCTGGGGAACCTGCTCATCATGACCACCATCTGGAGCGAGCGCAGCCTCCACACACCCATGTACCTCTTCCTGTGCGCCCTCTCCATTTCTGAGATCTTCTACACCTTCGTCATTGTCCCGCGCATGCTGGCCGACCTGCTCTCCACCCACCACTCCATCGCCTTCGTGGCCTGTGCCATCCAGATGTTTTTTGCCTTCACGTTTGGCTTCACCCACTCCTTCCTGCTCATGGTCATGGGCTATGACCGTTACGTGGCCATCTGCCACCCCCTGCGCTACCCTGTGCTCATGAGTCCCCGTGGCTGTGCCTGCCTGGTGGCCTGGTCCTGGGCTGGTGGCTCAGTCATGGGGCTGGTGGTGACAATGGCCATCTTCCACCTCACTTTCTGTGGGCCCAATGAGATCCACCATTTCTTCTGTCACGTGCCACCTCTTGTGGAGTTGGCCTGTGGAGGCAACGTCTCCACGGTGGCCTTGGGCGTGGGCATGGTGTGCATCACGGCCCTGCTGGGCTGCTGTCTCCTCATCCTCCTCTCCTATGTCTCCATCATAGCCACCATCCTGAGGATCCCCTCGGCTGAGGGCCGGCACAAGGCCTTCTCCACGTGCGCGTCCCACCTCACTGTGGTGGTCGTGCACTATGGCTTCGCCTCGGTGGTCTACCTCAAGTCCAAGGGTCCCCAGTCTCTGGAAGGAGACACCCTGATGGGCGTCACCTACACAGTCCTCACACCCTTCCTCAGCCCCATTATCTTCAGCCTTAGGAACAAGGAGCTGAAGAACGCCATGAAGAAGACCTTCCTCACCTGGCTCCTTCTCCAGGGCTCCCAAAGGGGCTGGTTTCACGGCAGGGAATGTGGTGGGTGAAGACCCTCAGTCTCCCATCTGTAATGTATATATTTACGCTTCAGCGGTGAAGATTCCTATATATGAACTTCCCCTACCCCCACCCTTAGCAAGTGCTCTGCAAATTCAAGATCCGCCCCCCCAACACCACCCTATCTGGTTGACCTCATTCCTCTTCGATTCACTGGGGTAATGACCTCCCCAATATTGACCTTGTGTGTCAACTTCTTCCTGTTTCCTGTGCCCGAGAGTGGCAGGGAGGAGGGGATGCTCACATCACCATTTGGGGGAATATACCTGCTCCCCAGTGGAATTAATGAGTCAGATGGTAACTCTATGTTTAATCATTTGAGAAACTGCTGGACTGTTTTTCCAAAGTGGCTGCACTATTTTACATCCCCATCAGCAGTGTAAAAGGATTCCAGTTTCTCCACATTCTCACCAACACTAACTTCTCTTTTTTATTTAGCTATTCTAGCAGGAACTTATTGTGGCTTTGATTTCCATTTCCTGATGTCTAATGATTGGTATGGTCTTAAATGCTTAAGTCATATCAGTTCTTCGACTTCACAAGGGAAGCCAAATTAGTTCCATTTTGAAGATGAGCACACTGAGATATAAAGAGATTTAGTCTGCCCTGCCCTCGTGGCTCAGTGGTTGAGCATCGACTTATGAACTGGGAGGTCACCGTTCAATTCCTAGTCAGGGCACATGCCCAGGGTTTGATTCCCCAGTGGGGGGCATGCAGGAGGCAACCGATCAATGATCCCCTCTCATCATTGATGTTTCTATCTCTCTCTTCCTCTCCCTTCCTCTCTGATATCAATAGAAATGTATTTTTAAAAAAGAGAGATTGAGTCTGTTAGCTAAAAGTCTTGTGCCGCAATGGTCAGAGCTGGGGCTCAGAAGCACACACAGGGGAGGCCCATCTTTTCCAAGAAAGAATAACGACCAGGTTGGAAAGAGAAGACAAATTTTAGCTGGCACCAATGGAATGAGTCCAAAGCGATAAATATGCTGTTCTCAGGTGGTTAGGAAGGAACAACCAGCGTGAGAGAACCGAGGAGACATGTTGTAAGCGCAACAAAACTGGCTGTAGGGTCTCTGGCTGCCGATGCCCTGATATGGAAGGGTCATGTTCAAGCATGAAGCTGTTTGCCCTAAAGAAAATTGTGACTCCTTTCAGAGCCTGATTCCTGGGTTACAGTGTGAAGACCTAACATTGTTGATTAGGAGTGTCCGGGAACATTCTTTGCCTCGCCTGTACATTGTGAAGGGGTCCCAGATGATAAGACAATCTCTTTTGAGTTGTCATGAGATGCTTAAGTGGCCCGCAAGCTGAGAGATCGCCCCTCCCCTCATAGCCGTAGGCCACAGTGCAAACTGCAGTGTGGTTGATGTAGCACTGCATCTCCACCTCTATCCGCCAGCCCTCTCCAGCTCTCCAGCCCCACCAGCTCCCTGGCTGCTCCTGCAATAAACCAAATGCACTCTGACCTCAGGAACTTGGCACAGGCTGCTGCTTCCACCCATAGCACCCTTTCCTTCCTCCTGCACATCCCGAGGTCGGACCTTACGTGGCACCTCCTCAGGGAAGCCTTCCCTGATTTCCAGCGCTCTTTAGCTAGTCACAGATCTGGAAGCATCTTGAAATATACCAGTTGCCCTGGCATACAGGTAAGAATGCGTACTGTATGAATTTGGAAGACCTGATGGCAAAGGGGGCTTCTGGCTTATGTCTGAGTGTGGTTCCCTGTAGTCATCAGAGAAAAAACCAACTTGTTCTGGTTTGGTTGACCGTTGTCAACTCCTCCTGAAGTTTAAATAAACCTTATTTTTACTCCTTTTGCTGGTATCCGTTGTTTTGTCCATGGAAAACCGTCTGAAAGGTTGAATTTAGTGAACATGTGTGGTTTCTGTGAGTGGTGTATTCTAGGCCCCAGGGCATGAGGCAGGGCTGTGAAAGTGCCGTATGGTATCCTGTATTTATTTCAAATGCTGATATGTTAATCATCAGGAAAGCTTTACATTAATTTTGATTTTTAAAAATATTTCATGACATGTGACTTATCTTGATCCCTACATTTTTCTGGTGGCCCCTTAAATTTAGTAGTCAAGGTGAATGCCTCATTGCCTGACCCCAGATTCCTCCAGACACCTCCCCCCCCAAAAAAAAGCACCTTGCATTTCTTTTCTCTCAAAGGACCAATTATAGCAGCCATCCGTAGCTTATCTGGCGATGGAAAATAGGAATAAATGCCAAAAGTTTGGTGCAAACAGCCAGGATTTGGGAGTACTGACCCTCCACACCACAGCCTAAGCCCTCTGCCCACTATTGTCCGCCACAACCTCCTAACCCCCAGAGACCCTATCCTCCTTCCCCTCCATTATTTAGATTCCACTTTCTGAAGTCCCCCACCCCTGCCTCCCTAGCTGTTCGTCACTCCTGCCTAATGGTCCCCTCTGTGCCACATTCTTTGTTTTCCCCGAGGCAGGGCCAGAACCCGGAGAGGTGATTAAAGCTCCTGGAGAACAGAGCATGGCTGCTGCTGGGGAGATCTCCAGGCTTCAGGGGCCCCACCTGGGCTAATTACAGCCCCCCTCCTCCCCCTGTGTCTCCACGAGAATTGTTGGAGGCAAGGGCCAGCTTGAGAGCTGCAGTTGCCGCCTTCCCCTCTCCCATTCTGCCCTTCCGAGGTGTTGACCCCGCGCCCTTGCTTGTGGATGAAAGTCCGGTCTCCCCCTCAAGGATAGTTCACCCCCGCACCCTCTCTGTCCCCAGACCAGCTGCCTCTGTTCAACAGCCAGAGGGAACTCTGTGAAGGGAAAATATGAAAGATCACTGCTCTGCTTATAGCCTGAGGGTGCAGTACAAACCCTAGTGTGGTGCCCTTCCTCTCCACCTCTTCACCTCTACCCCCAGCCCTCTCAGCTCTCCAGTCCCTCCGCTCCC
Organism: Murina feae; assembly: GCA_004026665.1. Taxonomy (NCBI): domain Eukaryota; kingdom Metazoa; phylum Chordata; class Mammalia; order Chiroptera; family Vespertilionidae; genus Murina; species Murina feae. The sequence continues at coordinate 5,951 of PVJC01037787.1, forward strand.
TGGCTGTTCCTGCAATAAACCACGCACGCATGGGCCTCGGGAACTTGGCACCTGCTGCTGCTTCTACCTGGAGCACTGGCTCCTACACATCCTTAGGTCTGGCCTTCTGCGCAGGAAAGCCTTCCCCCATTTCCCCACACTGAGTCACCATCTCTACCATAAGCCCTCATAGCAACCCCTTTCTTTTCTTCACAGCTTTTATCACAGTTTATCATATATTCATTAGCGTGATTAGAGGCCTAAGATCCACATCCTCCCTCTTGAATGCGACCACTGAGGTCAGAGGTTGTGTCTAATTAGTTCAACATTGTATCCCCACAGTGGTGTCTAAAAAAATGCCTGGCCCATATGTGCCAATGTTATCACCAATAAGGGTTTAATCGCCAACATTGACAGGGAACTTACACAACTTAACAGGAAGATGAACAACCCAATCAAAAAATGGGCAATGGGCCCTAAATAGACACTTTTCAAAAGAGGACATTCAGAAAGCCAAGAGACACATGAAAACATGCTCAAAGTCACTACTTATCCGAGAGATGCAAATCAAACCAACAATGGGGTACCATCTCACACCTGTCAGAATAGGTGTCATCAACAAATCAGGAAACGACAAGTACTGGCGAGGATGCGGAGAAAAAGGAACCCTTGTTCGCGGCTGATGGGAATGCAGACTGGTGCAGCCACTGTAGAAAACAGTATGGCATTTCCCCAAAAAGTTAAAAATGGAACTCCCGTTTGACCCAGTCATCCCACTTCTAGGAATATATCCCAGGAAATCAGAAACACCAATCAGAAAGGATATATGCACCCCTTTGTTCATAGCAGCACAATTCACCATAGCTAAGATTTGGAATCAGCCTAAGTGTCCATCAGCAGATGAGTGGATTAGAAAACTGGTACATCTACATGCATCAATCAGGCCGTCAAACCTCAGAGGGAAGGTAGGAGAGGGCGGGGGTAAGGGGGAGAGATCAACCAAAGGACTTGTGTGGATGCATATAAGCCCGATCAATGGACACAGACACCAGGGGGTAGAGAGCATGAGTGGGGGGGGGAGTGGGAGGGAACAATGGGGGGATAAGGACACATATATAATACCTTAATCAATAAAGAAAAAAAGTGCCTGGCGCAAAGTAGGTGCTCCATAAATGTTTCTTGAGTGAGCATGTTGTCACTTTTGAACTGTTGATATTTGGGGCTGGCTGCTTCTTTGTTGTACATTCTGCTCTGTGCACTGTAAGATGTTGAGCAACATCCCTGCCTTGACCCACTAGATAGTATAGCACATTTCTCTCTCCTGCAGTTTGAACAGAAACAAAAGTGTCTTCAGAAACTTCCAAGCGTCCTCTGGGCAGGGAGGGACCCTGGCGAGAACCCCTGGCATACAGGAATGAGGGAAGGCCTGGCCGGTGCACCCCACGCTACAGCAGTCATGCCCTTTTCACGTGTCCACATCTTAGAGCACTGATATTTGTGGGTATCACCCCACCCAGCACCATGGAAGCTTTCAAAGACAGGGGATAGCAGCAAGCCCGTCTCTGTACTCCCAGAACTAGCACAGGATCTGCGACCCAGAAGCCCACACATATTAAATAGATTATAAAAGCTGGCAATATTATTTAACCCATTTTCATGATGGGAAACTGAAGCTAAAAGATGAATGTGATTGAACTAAGGTAAGGTGACCAGACGTCCCGCTTTTGGCGGGACAGTCCTGATTTTTTACAGTTTTTCCCGCGTCCCGCGGCGTTTTAAAAAAGTCCTGATTACTCTTTGTAATATTTTAAGTAATAATAAAAAGAAAAGAAATCCCCCCCGGTCAATGGTGTACCACTTTAAATCTGGTCACCTTAAACTAAGGCCACTTTGCTTCATCACTTAACCACTGCCTATCCCTATCTGCAATTCAGAGTCTCTCTCTCTCTCTCTCTCTCTCTCTCTCTCTCTCTCTCTCTCTCTCTCTTTCTCTCTCTCTCTCTCTCTCTCTCATCTTTATTGTTGAACGTATTACAGATGTCCCCTTCCTTCCCCAATCGACCCGCTCCCCCCTACCCTCTCCCCTCCCTCAGAGCATCTCTTTTCATCTTTTGAGAGAGCGAGGTCTCCTTTGCTTCTGCTGTGACCATGGTGTTGAGTCCTGGGGACCACAGAGAGCAGGCTATTCCTGGAGAAGGAGGTTCTGGGAGGAGGGAGACAGGTGAGGAAGCTCAGGTGAAGTAGCGCTTCTCCCTGAGGCGCCCCCTGCTGGACGACGGCCCTCTTCACCAGGTCCCACTTCTTTTTAAAAAAAAATATATTTTATTGATTTTTTTACAGAGAGGAAGGGAGAGGGACAGAGAGTTAGAAACATCAGTGGGAGAGAAACATTGATCAGCTGCCTCCTGTACACCAAGGTACATGCCCTGGACCGGAATCAAACCTGGGACTTTTCAGTCGCCAGGTCGATGCTCTATCCACTGAGCCAAACCGGTCAGGGCACGAGGTCCTACTTCTGTGGCACTGATGTAAGATGAAAACATCAAAGGAAGTGGGTCCAATTGATCATTTCCTCAACTTACTCCTCTCTTGCTGATCCTCAGCTCATCAAGCAAAACATGAAATGATAATATCATCCTAACTCAGTGGTTCTCAACCTTCTGGCCCTTTTTTTCTATTATTTTTTTAAATATATATTTTATTGATTTTTTTTTTTTTACAGAGAGGGATAGAGAGTTAGAAACATCGATCAGCTGCCTCCTGCACACCCCCTACTAGGGATGTGCCCGCAACCAAGGTACATGCCCTTGACCAGAATCGAACCTAGGACCCTTGAGTCCGCAGGCCAACGCTCTATCCTCTGAGCCAAACTGGTCAGGGCCTTCTGGCCCTTTAAATACAGTTCCTCATGTTGTGACCCAACCATAAAATTATTTTTGTTACTACTTCATAACTGTAATGTTCCTACTGTTATGAACCGTCATGTAAATATCCGACATGCAGGATGGTCTTAGGCGACCCCTGTGAAAGGGTCGTTGGACCGCCAAAGGGGTCGCGACCCACAGGTTGAGAACCACTGTCCTAACTACTGTTTCAGCAATTTGGGGATTAAAAGCTCTTAGGATACTGGAGTGTTTAATTTGAAGAGGGACGAATCCTCCTCGGACAGCAGACCCACAAACCCCGCTGCAGGAAGACACTGTGTGAAGTTGGAATCAGAAAAGATCTACATGGGAAAGCTGACCCTACAAAGCGTGATCCGGGATAAGTCATGCAACCGTTTTGACTTCGGGTTTTCCTCTTTAAATTAAGAGGATGTGAGTTTGTCTGCCCTGATCTTCCACTGTGAGGCCATAATGAGATCACATATGTGCAGAGTTCGCGGGAAACACGCTGCATATACCACAAAGGAAGATGCTAGAGGCCCTCCAGTTTTCGCTGAAATTGTTCTCCAAATCCCCCCACTTCATGTCAACACGGGATGTTTTTACTGCTTCAAGTTCTAGAGAAGGAATTCAACTTCAGGACAAATGATGAAGAGTTGACTATTCAGCTTAAACAGGAATGCACATACTTCCTTTTTCCTAACATTGGCTAATTTGACTAATTTATAGCTCGGGCATTTAGATTATATTTTGTTATGTACAACAGCATCACCATAAACTTGTGCCCATTATGTATTATTATAAGCTAGGGGCCTGGGGCACAAAAATTTGTGCACTCGAGGTAGAGGGAGTCCCTCAGCCCAGCCTGTGCCCTCTCACAGTCTGGGACCCCTCAGTGGATGTCCTATGATGGCCCCAGTCTGCCAGGCGCCTTTTGTGTGTGTGTGTGTGTGTGTGTGTATGTGTGTGTGTGTGTGGCCACTGGGGACCTGCCCCCAGCTGCATCTGAGGCTCGGAGCAGTCCTCCTGTGTGTGTCTACCTGCCAGGGGCCTGCCACCAGGCACACCATGGAGGCTTGGAGCAGGCACCCCCTCTATGTTGATCTTTCAGACTCTTGCCCTCCCCTGCATGTTGTTCTCTTTTCTGAGCTGTGGCCAGAGCTGGGTGCTGCCTGCCTCCCAATCTTGCCTACTGCCCATTTTCCTCCAGCCACCAGAAAGCAGGGAAAACCCCGCCTCGTGGTCAGGCCAGCCTTTTCCTGCTCCCTGATCCCCGGAAGGGACCTGGGAAGCCCACCAAGCAGGCTGCCAACCCCCTGCCGCCTCTTACCCGCTTCCCGGTGCCCTCCAACCCTGCTGCCTCTTTCCCACTCACGGGTCCTGGGTCCTGCGCTGTTCCGCCCTGCAGCTGCTCTGTGCACTCGGCAGGTCCCTCAGCCCGGCCTGTGCTCTCTCACAGTCTGGGATCCCTCTGGGGATGTCCACCTGTTGGCGTGCCTGACCAGCCTGGGTGACGGACCTCACCCCATTGGGTTGTGGCCAGGCTGGGTGACGGGCTTTCAGGCTGCCCACAGCTCCCATTGACCCAACGTCCCAGCAAGGCTGGCTGGACGCAGGTTTCTGGGGTTTGTTTATCTTCTATAATTGATGCTGTTCCTTTAAGGCCTGGGGTTTGTTTATCTTCTATAATTGATACACTGTTCCTTTAAGCCGGCTAACGAACCCTCCTCTCTGCCTCACCTCATGGCTTCTATAATGACACAATGTTGTTATCTTAGACTCAGGCCCGGCTTCAGCTCCGAGGATTCTATGACTTATACAATGTTGCAAAATGTGTGTTTCGCTTAACCAAGGCTAAGCGAGCCGTTGTGCAGGCAGTTTCCCTTTCGCTCCTGCTGCAACGGACGCTGCCCTTTACTCTGTGAGCGGCAGCCGCCATGTTGGCTGGGCTAATTTGCATACAGTCGCTCTGATTGGCTGTTGGGCGTCCCAGAGAAACGGTTAATTTTACTATTCCGCTTTTATTAGTTTAGATTGTTATTTTAAAATAAATGTATAAGTTTATATTAAGAAACAACTTAAGTTTTCAAGGAAACCTTATTTTTTTTTAATTGACACTACAGTTGGCATATAACATCATATAAGTTTAAGGTATACAGTGTGTTGATTTGATACATTTATATATTGCAATGTGATTATCACTATAACATGAACTAGCACATTTATCACGTCACTGTGAGGGTCGCCGAAGGAACAGCACACAAGGCCAACGTGATAAGGGCCTGTAAACTTATGAGTTCATCTGGAGGCCAGATGGGCTGAGGCCCAAAGTAACATCAGCACCCAGGGATGGGGAGTCAGAGATTTTCAAGGACTCTAGGTGGGCTTTTTCTGGGAGGAGAATTCTCTGGGCAGTCCTGAGAAGATCCGGAGGGGAGAGGAGAGAGAATGGTCTTAGCAAGTGGGATGTGGTCTAAGCAAAAGGAATGTCTGTTGTGAAGTGGCCTGAAGGTCAGCTCCCAGGGGAAGGGTATCAATTCAATTGTTCAACCAAACCGAACAGTCACATAACTGTAATTTATTTTTTTGTGGTGGGAACAATTGAGGTCTAGTCTCTTAGCAACTTGGAAGTTCGTAACACAGAATTGCTATAATCACTATATTGCGCATTAGACCTCCAGGATTTAGTCACATACTGGTTACAAATTTGTACCCTTAAACATCTCCCAATTTCCCACATCCCTCAGCCCCTGGTAACCACCATTTTACTCTGTTTATTACAAGTTGGGACTTTATGTTCCACATGTAAATGATATTATACATGTATGTGTCATTATCTTGAATACACGTATTTTCAACAAATTATAAACACTGTGTAGTACAGACGGTGTGACCATAGGCACACCTTTATCCTGGGCTCTGCACTCATTATGTGGTTCAAAAAAAAGTACCCTCCTCTCCCTCCCCCACTGGCCCTGAACCACATCACTCTCTAACACAGCAGATGATTTCTCATGGTGGGACTTGGCCCCTTGAACTAACTGTAGAGACTTTTCTGTCTCTCTGCAGCTGCTCAAGCTTCACACTTACAATGCTGAGGTTTTCTTGACTTTTTCTGTCAAGTCTGCTTATTACTGTTTCTAACAGCTACTGCACAGATCTGTGCAATGCTGAAATTTAGGGTGCTTTGGTCTCCTCTGCCATAATCTGGCTTTGACTTCTGTAGTCTTACAAAGCAATGTTGTAGCCACCTGCTGCTACCTAGTGGAGGTCTGACAGACTCCATTTTTCTTTGTAATCTAGGTTGATGGTAGTGGGAGTAATTAGACTACCCTGGCTTCTGGCAAAAAAAGAGAGAGAGAGAGAGAGAGAACAGATTCCAGGTTTAATGTTACCTGACAAAGCATCCTGCAACAGATTGAAATCCTTGAATCTGACTTCCTCTGTTCTCATTTCATCTGAATACATCCTTGATGCTAATTAACCATTTGAATGTTGGCTGCAGGTCTTTGCGAAGCTTAAAGCGTCAAACATTAGTTATGACATGTGTACGGGGAGCCATTTCCGATGGTAGCATAGGTAACCCGACTCAGCTGTCCAAGGAATTCCTCCCAGATGGTCGTATGTTTTTCTGGTTAGAGCTCAGGGAAGAAGGTCTTCTTCATGGCGCTCTTCAGCTCCTTGTTCCTGAGGCTGAAGATAATGGGGCTGAGGAAGGGCGTGAGGACTGTGTAGGTGATGCCCATCAGGGTGTCTCCTTCCAGAGACTGAGGACCCTTGGACTTGAGGTAGACCACCGAGGCGAAGCCATAGTGCACGACCACCACAGTGAGGTGGGACGCGCACGTGGAGAAGGCCTTGTGCCGGCCCTCAGCCGAGGGGATCCTCAGGACGGTGGCTATGATGAAGGCGTAGGAGAGGAGGATGAGGAGACAGCAGCCCAGCAGGGCTGTGATGCACACCAGGCCCACGCCCAGGGCCACACCTGGCACATTATTTCCGCAGGCCAACTTCAACAGTGGAGGCACATGACAAGCAAAATGGTGGATCTCATTGGGCCCACAGAAAGTAAGGTGGAAGATGGCCATTGTCACCACCAACCCCATGACTGAGCCACCAGCCCAGGACCAGGCCACTAGGCAGGCACAGCCACGGGGACTCATGAGCACAGGGTAGCGCAGGGGGTGGCAGATGGCCACGTAGCGGTCATAGCCCATGACTGTGAGCAGGAAGGAGTGGGTGAAGCCAAACGTGAAGGCAAAGAACATCTGGATGGCACAGGCCACGAAGGCGATGGAGTGGTGGGTGGAGAGCAGGTCGGCCAGCATGCGCGGGACGATGGCGAAGGTGTAGAAGATCTCAGAAATGGAGAGGGCGCACAGGAAGAGGTACATGGGCGTGTAGAGGCTGCGCTCGTTCCAGATGGTGGCCATGATGAGCAGGTTCCCCAGCAGCGTGAACAGGTACATCAGCAGGAAGAGCAGGAAGAACATCAGCCGAAGGTGGGGGAAGGCGGAGAAGCCGATGAGGATAAATTCAGACACTGCTGAGAGGTTGGCTCTGGGCATGGAGGCTGTGCCTGGGTGCAGGTGTGACAGGAAGCCGTCACCTAGTGGATGGAGAAAGGTCATCATCTTCAAGGGGCTGCTCTGACAAACGACAGTGACATTGATTGGGTTCTCACTCTGTGTAGCCTGGGATTCAATCCTCTACTCATCCTAGTGAGGAAGGTGCCATCTTTATCACCCCCACTTTAAGTATCTTGAGCATACTCATTGGGAATATTGGGGTGCAGAGTCTAATTTTTTTAGGTGAAGCTATTTAAAACGGCAGAGACAAGACTCGAACCCATGGCTGGCTGTCTCCAAGGACTATGCCCCTAGGTTTTCTCCTAAAATGAAAATGTTCTTTCAGAGCTGCCATTTCTGCTCTGCCCTCCTACCCACTTCTGATAAATCCTGTTCTTCTCACAGCTTCAGGCACCATGAGACGTCCCTACCCGCTAAGGACAACTCCGGGGACCAGTGCACGTCTCTACCTTAATATGAACCAATCAGATTCTTTCTCTGGAGTTATGCATGCCAGAAATCAGAGGCAGCGGACTGTGTGGGAATAGCGTTCTGGTTTTCTCCAGCTCCCATGAGCCATGTCAGGACGTTCTGAGGCAATGCAACATAGCCATCAGACAAAGGGCTGTGGGAGTCGGCCAACACGGGTTAGAGTCCCTGCTCTGCCTCTTATACAAACTTGAGTTTCTTCACCTCTTGGCACCTTCGTTTGCCCTTATCTACCTCAAACGGCCGTCGTGAGAAGTAAGTGAGCTATTCCTGGAATGTGACCTGGCACACAGTAGGCGCTACCTATGATCATTAACACAGTGCACTAGCTGAGCAAAGGCACATTAGTCTATGCTCAGTAAACAACATTTAATGAGAGCAGTGTTTCTTTATGAAGAACTGACCTATTTTGAAATGATCTTGTTTTATTAGGCCATGTGAAGTTTAAAAGGCAGTAAACCACTAATCTCTTTTCTGCCTCCATGGATTTGCCTGTTCCAGACGTTTCACATAAATGGAAACATACAATATATGGGCCTTTTGGGGTCTGGGTTCTCTCTCTCAGCATGTTTTTAAGATTCATCCATGTTGCAGCGGGTGTCAGGGCTTCATTGCTTTCCATGGCCAGACAATATTTCACTGTGTGGATGGACCACGTGTTGTTTGTCCATCCACCAGTTGATGGACACCTGGTCTGTTTCCACTTCTCCGCTGTTGTGAATAGTGCTGCTGTGAACATTCATGTGGCAGCTTAAAGCACATCAGTGATTGCCGGGGGCTGGGGGGATGGCAGAATGTGGAGGATCTGCTAGTGGGTATGGTGCTTCCTTTTGTGGGGGGGGGTCAAAGGTTCTGGAACTAGACACAGGGGGTGGCTGCACGTCATCGTGAATGTTTTTATTGCCACCGAATTGTTCTATAAAATGGCTGAAATGGTAATTTTCTCTTATGTGTATTTCACCACAATTTTAAAAACAGGAAAAAGAAAACAGTAAAGGCCTCTTCCGTGGGTTTAGATGCTTAATCAATCCCCGAGAGGTTGATACCAAGACACGAAGGAGGGACCAGACACTTGGGTGGCTGGAGGCTGCATTCCTCAAGCATCGCTGATCTCCAGAATGTCTTGGACTCCCTCTCCTGGAATCACTTGCATCTTTTCTCCACTTCTGGCTCAGCACCTGCCTGTAGGGTTCCCAGAATGGTGGCCCCAACAGCCCTGCTCAGTCCTGTCACTCTGGGATCTTACAGGGATGAGTCAAAGTCAGTGACTTGGAAACAAGAGTCTCCAATGGGCAAGACCAGGGTGTTGGGCTGTGCTCACAATCCTCCATGCTCTCCAATGTGTAGAGCAAGGTTTCTCACCTGTGGAACTCTTGGCACTTGGGGCCATATCATTCTTTGCTATAAAGTGTGTGTGTGTGTGTGTGTGTGTGTGTCGGCGGGGAGGGGGGGGGCACCCCATGCACTGTAAGGTGGTTAGCAGCATCCCTGGCTTCTACCAGCTATGTGCCAGTCGCCTCTGCTCAGTCATGACAACCAAAAATGTCTTCAGACATTGCCAATGTCCCCATGGGGGCAAAGTCTCCCAAGTTGACAGGATCTAGAGAGAGCTGTTGCAATCCTTTGGCAGGCTCCCTCCGCCCTGAGCCCAGTTCCTTCCCTTCTCCACCTGCAAATTCCTGTTCCTTTTTTAAAGATGCAGCTTAAGTGTCACCTCCTCTGTGCAGCCCTCCTGGATACTCTCTTCACAAAGCAGATTTAGTCCCTCCTTCCCGGGTGCTTCCAGAACAACAATCCCTGAATGAGTTTAAAAATCTTTGCTCCTAATAGTCATGACCCTCATCATAGTGAGTCCTGTTGGAGACGCAACAGTCTCTGGCCCTGGATTTTGATGTGTCCTATTGTGACGGCAGAACCAGCTTGAACTTGTCCTATCCCGTTTCTAACAAGACCCAGAACCAACGTGTAGGAGCAACACGTGTGAACACAACTCACGAGTAACACTTGTGAACCCTTTTAGCGGTTCTCAACCTGTGGGTCGCGACCCCTTTGGCGGTCGAACCACCCTTTCACAGGGGTCGCCTAAGACCATCCTGCATATCAGATATTTACATTACAATTCATAATGGTAGCAACATGACAGTTATGAAGTAACAACGAAAATAATTTTATGGTTGGGTCACAACATGAGGAACTGTATTGAAAGGGCCAGAAGGGTGAGAACCACTGCCTTAACTGCTCCCCCCACGGAAACAAGGACCAGATGTGACGGGAACCTGACCCCTAAACCCTTTCAGAGGTGAAGGGTCTGTTGTCCAGGAAGATCTGGTGCTGAACCCCTTGAATCTTGCCCCACACGCTGGACCAGGAAGACAGATTTGAGCCTTGCCTCCTGCCCGCTGGCCGGCTGAACTCACAAATGAAAGCTCTTTGTTTTCTCAAAGCCAGTGCCATCGTATTGGCTTCCGTGTGCTTCAGGCAGTGACCCCTTGTTCGGTCACACTATGGACCCATCCCCTGTGCTCATGCATTTCTTTATTAAATGTTTACCGCGACATTACAGAGCACAGAACACGGACCATTATCCCTGCTGTATAGCCCGTGGCAGCCGAATCCCACAGAAGACACATCCCTTACACAGGGACTGCAGCTCTAGACCTGAACCTACATCTGATAGACCCTGAAGCCTACCTTTTCTTAATTCTCTTTACACTCACCACTGACTGATGGCTGCTCGTGTCAGCGGCCACTTCCAGAACCGGGAAGTGTCGGCTTCACCATGCACACACTCCTTCCTCCTCAACTGAAATCCCAAGAACCCCAGCCAGGAAGAAAGAAAGGAGCCGGCCACATCCCGGGGAGGAGGCCAGGACTGCGTGTGCCGCCACCTTGTGAGAGGATGGGGCTGCAGAACGCAGCTGAGAGAGCTGCTCGTTCATTCTGGAAAAGGTCAAACTGTGGGGACAGTAAAAAGATCCGTGGTTGCAGGGCTCAGGGAGAGAGGGGAGGAGACGGGCAGTGGAACTCAGGGCCTTTGTTAGGATGTGAAACTATTCTGGGGGACACTGTCCTGGGGGACACATGACCGTGTG
>PVJC01037788.1:0-17040 GCA_004026665.1 Murina feae
TTCTTAGCATTTGCAGGCGTATGGATGGAGTTGGAGAACATAATGCTAAGTGAAATAAGCCAGTCAATGAAAGAAAAATACCACATGTCCTCACTCATCTATGGATAATAATAACCATTATAAACTGGTGAACAAAAATAGATACAGAGGCAGAGCAACATCAAACAGACTGTCAAATTACAGCAACAAGGACAGGGACATTGCGGGGGGGTAACAGATCAGACATGGGACTTTTGTGTATGCATTTAAGCATTACCAATAGACACAAAACACTGGGGAGTAGGGGAGGCTGGGGGAAGGGCAGGGGGAAAAAGAGATATATGTACTAATCTTTGTAAAGCTTTATGTAATAATAATTTTTAAAAAATTAAAAAAAAAAGAAGATCCTGAAAAAAAAAAAAAAGATAAAACATCTCCAATTTGCACAGGAACACAAGGATTGGACAGTCGAGTATTGGAAAAAAGTCATGTGATCCGATGAATCACGTTTCCAGTTGCATCATGCAGATGGCAGAGTGAGAATTTGGCGGAAACAGCATGAAAGCATGCACCCCACATGCATGAGTACAACCCTTCAAGCTGGTGAGGGCAGTGTTATGGTTTGGGGCATGTCTTCCTGGCATGATGTGGGCCCTTTAATTCGTGTGGAACAAAGTCTGCATAGCACAACATACCTAAGTATCATTGCTGATCAGGTTCATCATATCATGTTGACGGTGTATCCCAATGGAGATGGCTTCTTCCAACAAGACAATGCACCATGCCACAGTACTTATATTGTGCAGGAGTGGTTTCAGTAACATGAGGGAGACTTTACCTTGCTTAGGTGGCCCCCACAATCACCAGATCTCAATCCACTTGAGCATTTGTGGGACGAAGTTAAAAGCCATCAGGCAGCTGGTTCCACAACCATCAAATCTCACAGAACTAGACAGTGCTATTCATCAGGTTTGATGTCAGATTCCTCGCATCACCTTTCAACATCTTGTGGAGTCGATGCCAAGAAGAATCGCCACAGTATTGAAGGCAAAAGGTGGCCCAACAAAGTACTGATGGGGCGGTCATAATAATCTGGCCACTCATGTTCAAATATGTCCCACGTTCAAAGGCTGTTAAATTGTGTTGTTTACCCATATCTTCAGAAAAAAATTACTTTCTATTGTAAACAACCCACTTCCATATTTATAATGGTCTGGCCCTCTAGCAACTTCAGCACGAAATTATAACTAATTTGCCTACGAACGCCAGATGGTCAATAATAATCTGGCCACTCAGTGTATTTTCGTAAACAAGGGCAAAGGAGGTAACAATCTTTTTTCCCCCCAGAAATCATGTTTTTATTTATTTATTTATTTATTTTAATTTTTATTTTTCCCCCCTTGCTCTTCAGTAACAATCTTAATGAATTCGATGATTGTCAAGTATTTTGAGGTATTATGTTGGGCACTTGGGATCTATGTTGCAAGAGGAATTTCAAAAATAGTATGCTCAGAGACTTATTGGAAATGGTGTATGTTTTGTGTCTATTAAAGGAGACTTTGGTGGGGTCAGTTTAGAGTCTTCAACCACATATAGTGAAGATGGGAGCTTTTTATATTTAGAATTAGTAAGCTACAGGAAGCAGATTTTGGCTGAACCAGAAAAGGGAGTAATTAATATCACTGTCAACAAAACTTGAGAGATATTTTGGGAGGTAGTGAGAACTCTTATTTAACCTGAAGCTGGAAAAAGTCACTTGGTAGAAATATCAAATGTTAAGTATTTACTGGAGGGATCAGATTTAATGTCATTCCAATACCAAATTTAATATGTACATGTTTTATCTTAAGATGAAGGCAGATTCTGTTAAGTCTCTCCTTAAAATCATTCCTTAAATCCATCCCTTTCTTTCTCTTCTCAGTGTCCTCATCATCTTTTGCTTAAATTATTCTAATACCCTCTCAACTAGAACTCTTGGTTCGAATTCTTGGTTCAATTTTCTTGACATTCTGATGCCAAATTACTTTCCCAATAGAACTTCCTGTGATACTGCATAGATCAGGCCAATTATACTTTTAATTGTTTTCCATTGCCTGTAGGATAAAGTTTAGACTTTTTAGTCTGGAATTCTTGGGTGTTTGTAAACTGGATCTTCATTCTTTTATTCTTTGAACGACCATTTTTTGAAAACTAACTCTATGCCAGGGACTGTGATTGAAGGATAAATAAGATAAAGCACTATGCCTAATAAGAGTTAAAAAGAGCTCGGAAGATGAGCTTAGAACAGTTTTTTGTTTGTTCGCTTGTTTTAAAGGAAAAGTACAGGGTTTTGAAGAAAATATTTAGAGGACTGCTAAGCCAGTTTGGAGACTCAGAGAAGGCTTATTGGGTACTACTCCCCTGCGAGAACTTCATGTCCTCATCAGACTGGTCTTCCCTCCCCGCCCTCCCCCCCCAAAGGACACTTGATTAACTACTGCCTTGTGGTATGATTTTTTTTCCATAATACCAAAATGTTCTCCTCATACCATTTTTCATATTGTACTTTCATAGTAGATCACACTTCATAGCTTCCTTTGCCCCTGTATATTATGTACCTCTTTGGAGATATCTTCTTGATCTGAATCAGAAACCTTATTTTTGTATCATATTTGCCTTTTATTTATGAGCCACTTATTTATTATCTGACAATAGCAATTATTTGTTTAAGAATGTAGTTAACGAATACAATAATTATTTTCTAGTCTATATTGCAACTACATTATATTTCAATTTTATGTTGCTGTGTTTTATATGTGCATGGCTGTCTTTCTAGTGAGATTTTAAACAGTTTGAGGACATGTCATATCATTCATATTTCTCTTGTTTCCCAGAGACTTGTACACAGACCCTATAAGACAGGAATATAGAAGGGTTTTAGTAAATATTTGTTTAATGATTGCATATTGGCTTTATAAACTAAATAACCAAAGTGCTGTAATAATTTAACCTTCCATACTTGACTGTGAAAGATTCTCTTCTCATTACAAAGTAAGCCTTTTCTGTTTCCCAACCCCCTTACCCACCTTTTTAAGGCTAATGTATTTGCACTTGCAGTTTCAGTTCAGTGTGACTCTCTAGCACTTCTCCTAGGACTTGCAGGATTGTAAGTCATTGTAGTATTTTCTGCCACACCACATAGTAGAGTTATCTCTTTGGTGTGTATGTCAAGGAGCTACCGTACATAAATGTGTTAAAATATAGAGAAATTAAGCTATTTGTAAGTGTAGCCCATAAACATCTCTCATTTCCTCTCTCCTACTTTAAAAGTGGAACCTTTTATTCCCATCTTCCACTTTTACATATGCTCCACAGCATTTACAGAACGTGGACCTGTCTTTCCATTTCCACATCACGGTTCTAGTTGTGGCCTTATATTGCATTTGATCTTTCATATCGTCGATAACATCATCATTGAAACAACTCTTACACACCTGTTATGTGCAGGGAATGGCACTGGGCAGTTTGTTGTCTTATAAGATTCATCTGCAATTTGACTACTTTTGAAATGGCTCTTCATTGTTCGTCTTTTTTCCACCCTTACCAATGCTTTGGTTCATAAATTGCCTTGCTTAGAGTTCACCATCATACCTAACTGCAGCTGACTCATTAGCAGTTTTATATTTCATTCAGTGGTGATGGTGGTTTCTTGGATAGTGGAATGAGAGAAAAACACAGGGAAAGTGGACAACCATAGTAACTCTACTGATTTTGCCACTATTATGGCAAATTGTTTTTGATTTGTGGAAATGGACTCTCTTTTATCAATGGTTGACTATCAGTTCCTTTTTCTGGAGAGAAGTCATTAGTTAACGCAGCTCAAGGATTTGTCTGAGAAGAGCAGCGCATCAGTTAGAATGCTAATTCACTCAACTGGCAGCAAGCACAGTGAAATGACAGCTTGGAGGGGGGTAAGAGGAGTGTCTGAAAATGGCAGCAGATTGGTATTTCGAAAGGGGAGGGAAATTTCATAATGATGAATAAGAAAGATGACATTTGGTGCTCACATTTAACTTGCATTGGATGTCCATATAAGGGTCAGTATGCATAACCTCTCTTGATTAGGCCTCCGGCTGCCCAGCAGCTGACTGGGTGTATCCCCTTCAGACTGTAACCAAAAGAAAGGCCTAGATAATTAGGCCAAGTTGAACTGCAGGAGGTAGCCAGCTTCTCTGCTGCCTTTTGTATATTCATGACCCAGCTTGATTGATGGAAGGACAGTGTTTGGTGACACTGTCATTTGCAAGTTGAAAGGTAGACTACAGACTGGAGCCAAGATCAGATGTGCTTTAAAGAGTCCTACAATAAACTCATTTGGATGCTGATGATGTTCACATATGCATTTCTTTGTTTCTTACTGTTTCTCATGGACATCTGTTAATTTGTAGAAATTAGCTTGGTTATTTACAGTTAAAACCTCACACCAAGTTACAGGATAGTTTTGTTTAAAAGTTATACAAAGTTGCTAGTGATATAATGTGTGATATGCGTCTCATGTTTGTATGTGATGTTTTCACTTATTTTGTAGGAATTTTAAACATATTTCTTGAATTGATATACCAACACTAGAAGCCAGCGACTTTTTGCCAGGAAGAAAGTTAAATGAAAATTTTCTCATTTCATATATTTCAGAAATCTTAAGTACTGCTGTCAAAAAGTTTCCTAGATACTATTATTTTTGTAATGCTATCCTATTCTTTATCAGAAGATATATGAATATCTTAGGTTCTCTTTGAATATAATGGCGAATTAAAAAGATCTTTTATTCATTACAAATGTTCTTCTTATTTACTCAAAAGTTGGTTAATTCCATACTTGGCAAATGAGTTTAAAAAAATACCAATGGAAGTTAAAATCCTAAGACAAAAACATGAGGTTAAACCAAGGAACATCCTCAAAATATAGAACAAAACTTATAAGTTATTATTCTGTTGATTAACAGGACATGAAGAAAGGGAAGGGAAAATTGAGGATTTTTAATGTACCTTTTTCAGAAACATTAAGCTACCACTTAAATAGATCTTTTAAGTTACACCACATAAATGTGACACTAGTTTTTCTTACTAATTTTATTTTTCAACACTTTCATTATTATATTTCCTTATTATGATGCTTTTGGAAGATAGAGTTGTTCTGGTATTGCTAAATAATCATCAGCCAACCTGAAAATGATTTGAATATTTTCTCCAAAAAGTCTTTAAATATATATTTTAAGATATGGTACCTGACTTATATTAGTTACCATAATGTAAAAGCTATTAAGTGCTTTATAAATGTAAGTAGTAGTAGTAGTACTAGTAGTAGCTATTGTTGTTGTCGTCATTATTATTATTATTAACAACTAATCCCAGATAGTTGTAACAGATGAAATAGTCCTCCCATTACATTTTTGTCAACTAAATTTGACTGATCAGGTATGAAACTTAAAAAAAAAAAAAAAGCAAAATAGCAGAGACTTACCAGCTCTTTCAATTACTTTCCATATTAATTATCTGACTTTATTCCTCCCCACCAGATGCTAGAAAAGGCAGTGTTTCCAACTGACAGTAATGTTTTTTGTAAAGAAGGTTCTAGAGGGTGTTGAAAGCACATTCTAATCACTATAGAAATCATGTATACTCCTTCTAAAGTAATTTCTGTCTTAAATGACATTTCAGATGAGCATCTGAAATGTAGCATCCTAAAGCTGTCTGTACAGTATTCATAAACTCTGCTGTAATTGGTGGTAATTATTTCTAAATCAGACAGTGATCTTTTAGCAGAAAAACAATATACCCAAAATGTTAATGAAAATGCCTTTTTTTTCCTTCATTTAAATCACATCTTAGGATTGTCAAATACTGAATATTTTTTTAGTTGTTTTTTTTTTTAACTAGAATTTAAAACAAGGTATATGTTGTTTTTTCAGTGAAAAAAGGTAGAATTTACAAACTGTCTTATTGAATAAAAACAGTTTCAGGAATTTCTAAAAATGAGTTGTGTCTTGATCTGAGTTAAAAATATTAATGGAAGTTAAAATCCTAAGACAAGAACATGAGGTTAACCCAGAGAACATCCTCAAAATATAGAACAAAACTTATAAGTTATTATTCTGTTGATTAACAGGACATGAAGAAAGGGAAGGGAAAATTGAGGATTTTTAATGTACCTGTTTCAGAAACATTAAGCTACCACTTAAATAGATCTTTTAAGTTACACCACATAAATGTATTATGTATTATGTATTTTTCTGCTACTAATAATATTCTTAATGTGTTAGTTACTGTTTTTCTCTTTAAGTCTTTTCAAAAACTTAAAGGTGCCACTTTATCAGGAAATTCTGAGGCTTTCCAGTGATAAAATAAACTTGACACTTGTTCCATGAAGGCATCTTCTCCCTGCTTATCAGCTCTTCAATTTATGGCTGTGCTTTGAAATTTGTGCCTCTGACTCCCATCTTTGTATTTACTCCAATTAACACATAAACCCTAATTAGCTAGATCAAGGGACTTGGGAGTCCATAAATGGAAAGTGACATGGCAGAGCTTGGCAGCTGGCATCAAGGCAAGGTGACAAAAATAGGGAAGTATCAATTAGATGACATTGATGGTAAAACTATGTGTTAGGAGGTACATGTTAACAGTTCTCTGTGTCACTGACTGCTGCTGACTTCAGTACTGGGCGTAGAAATCAGTTGGTAAAAGGGCAGCCAAGTTCAAGTATTGAACTTTGGGTAAATTTAAAATAATGATGATAAAACCTGAACAATCCTATTTTATATCATTATCATTGGCAGGAACACATTTCTACCAAAATAAATTTTTGTGAATTTTCCCATAATATGACTTAGTTTCTAATTTTATAAATTATAATATAAGTATATAGCAGTTCTTATTTGATTAGGAATGTAAGAGTCCAGAATTGCATGTAAGTTCTCATTACTTTGCAGAGTAATAGAAGTTAAATATACAAACACTGGACCAATGTTAGAAACCATAGTGGGTGACTTGAGTATTTGTAAAGAAGGTTCTGAAGGATATTGGAAACATACTCTGTGATCATTATAAAAATTATGCATACCCTTTAGAACCAAATCTTTAGAACCGAAGAGTGATATGGCTTCTCCCCACCACCCCCTTAGGAACTGCTCAAAATTGTGATTTGAATATATGTCATCAATTAGATAGTAGAGGGAAGGGTATAGATTTCATGTTTTGTTTTGTTTTTTCATTTTGGATAGCTTGTGCACTTAGTTGGTATTTTGCTTGAATGTAGATATGATCTTTAGTTATTTAAGTATTTAATAGAGTTTTAAACTTTGACTTTGAAACTGAAATTATTTTAGTTGCTATATACCCCTATTTCAAATACTGCAGAAGATGGGCAAAGAACTATTACTTGAAAAGTATTCGAAACATTAGAAATCTGCCAGAAGGTCCATTAACATAAATGTTTAACTCAGACACACAAACATATACCGAAATGAAAATGTTTCACGCATTAATTTGCTGCAGAAGGGACTAAAATAACAATTAGAACATTATTCTGCTTATTTAGTTTTAAATTTCCTAGAACAGTGTTGATATAGTTTGTCTCATAACATATACAAGTTTATTCTGTGTTAAAATGAATTCTTCTGTTTTAAAACATTTACTCATGGTACACCCTAGATGCCTAGAAATAAATGGTTGGAGTATAATTTCTAAACTAGAATTTGAAAGTTCCCCTATCAGCTCAGCGTCTATTAAAAATACTTGGAAGAAACTAGCTTTCCTAGCTTTACAAAGGAATGATGTCTATCCTATATAATAAAAGCCTAATATGCTAAGTGGTCATCCAGTCATCCATTCAACCAAATCAAAGCATAATATGCTAATAATATGCTAAGGCCGCTCAACCCCTCACTGTGACATGCACTGACCACCAGGGGGCAGTCACTCCGAGCTGTAGGTTAGCTTGCTATGGTGTCTGGCTGATTGGGACTGAACGAGATGGGCTGGACACGCCCTGGAGCCTTCCCGCAGTTCCTCCCTGGCCCCGATCATGCACCAGTGGGGTCCCTCGGCCTGGCCTGTGCCCTCTCGTAATCCAGGCTGAGGGACCTCCCCCTCCCTGAGTGCATGAATTTTGTGCACCAGGCCTCTAGTATTTTATAATTATAAAAATACTAGAGGCTCTCATGAAAATAGGGAACCCAACTAATACAAAAGTAATCTATATAAGGCTATTTTGTTTGCTTGCCGTTTTCAGGCATTCTTGTCAGTGATACCTTTGTGGCTGAGCTGGTAACCTGCCTTATAAGGAACACCCTAGCAGTGACTTAAATGATATGCTATAGGGTTTTTACACCAACGAAAGAAATTGAGACTGTTGAAAATCAAATGATTTCCATCTCACTTGTGGAGCCAATCCATTGACTTTTTTTTAGCATGCTGATCCCAGTTGCATGGTCATATGTTATAAACCACATGGAACTATTTCAAACTGTGATGGGGAAAGTAGCAACTGCAAACATTCCTCCTTGAAGCAAGTGGTTGTCCTAAACTGAGCACTGTAGAATAAAAATGGAAACATAAAAATAGCAGTTGGAAAGATAAAACAGCATTTATAGTACTAATAAAACCGTTGTGGCTTCCACAGGAAAACATGCTTTGTAACCTAATGCTTACCTGAAAGGACTGTCGAGTTTCTGAGAGTTATAGCTGTTTTTGTAAGAGAAGCACAGAGATTTGCTTGAGGGCTGAGTGATAGATTCGCCTGCCTGAAGCATCCCAGTGTGTTTATACATGGCTTGTATGGCAGCTTTCATAAGACATTTACCCCATGATTTGCGATGAGCTTATGTGTGAATAATTAATGGCAATTAATCCTTAATTACAGTAATTAGGCAAGTCACAGGAAATTAAGCTGCAGCTGGAGAAGACCATGCCTGGGAAGAGAGGATTGGGGGCTGTGTGAATGTGCCATTTACTGACAGCATTACTAGGATGCACAGCGTTCAGCAGCTTTGGCATTTCTATTGGCAGCCTTGGGTAGGACAAGAGTGCTCCGCATTAGAAGCAATCTATAGTTGTCTACAAGAGTTTTAAGTTCAAGTGCCAAAATGTTGTGTTGCATATGGTGATTATCTAAGTTTATTGGTTGCTATAACTCAAATGAGTATAATTGTTTTTGGCTTGATAACAGTGACATTAGAAACAGGAGCTTTTATGCATTCATAGGTTCTATTGGCATGAAACATGATGCAACTTTTAGAAACAATTCAGGTTTGCAATTATGAAATAGATAATATAGCTGTCTAGAAATTAACGGAAAATTTCAATCAGGAACAACAGCAGAACATATAGTGTCTTGGTTGAGAAGTTAATTGCTTTATTACTAGTTGCTTTACCTAGTTAAATATAGTAGGACACAATGTGCAGGAAATATCTATTGAATTGAATGTATACTCCAAATCTAAAAAAACGCTGAGATGATAAAAACATTAAATCATTCACCTGAAGTGCTAACAGAGTTAATGCTTAAGAATCTGCAAGGGGTGGGTATTTTAAAAACAAGCAAAGCAACCATTCTATAGAGAGCAGCACCACCCTACAAATCCCTCG
This sequence comes from Murina feae, assembly GCA_004026665.1. NCBI lineage: Eukaryota > Metazoa > Chordata > Mammalia > Chiroptera > Vespertilionidae > Murina > Murina feae. Next base: position 9,603 of record PVJC01037788.1, read on the forward strand.
TGAGAGATGTTCATGGTTTCCCACTTGGGAACACATAACTTCTTCCATTATCTATGTGGATTTAAAAGTCATATGGCCATTGTATACCTAGATAAAAAGCATATTGAGAAATGTTAAAGTTGCAATGTATTTTTTCACAATTAAATATAATCTTGAGCACGAGAAAAGCATCTTCATCTGTCCAGTGAATGGTAATGTTTAATATTCATTTTTCTATTTGAACTTCAGGAATTTGGGCCCACATTGTCAATTCAGGTTTGATATTAAATTTATCTAAACTCTTAATCTGTTACAGTCATTATACAGTTACTATAATAGCTAGGGTGCTCTTGATACCAACACAGTTTTTGGGAAAAGGATGCATTTGTCAGATAGTATAAAGTGGATAAAGTCACATACATGGTATTTTTTTAACAGTCTTAATAATTTAGTTCGAGACATTTGTAAAAACTTCACCTCTTACATTAAAAAGAAAATTTATAGATTTTTTTCTGTATAATTCGTGATCAGTATATTCGGTGCAATAGGCTACTTTGATTATTAAATGTTAAATATGCAAAGCCTCATCTTTCAAGAAGACCTTTTCCTGTAAGACCAGGCTGTTGGAGAGTGAGTGAAGTTATGTGAACATATATAGATTATTGCCTTCTGTACTTCGGGTTTACTTTAAAGAGGAAGTTAGTCACAATATCTTAATAATGTCTTGATTTTATAAATAATTTTCCCCCTTGAAATAAGCAACACATTCATTTTAATATGTAGAATCAGTTTGCTAGCAGGGCGACAGTTTAAAAAGGCTTCCAACTGTGACACAAGTGCAACCATATTGCTTCCTATTACTCGCTAAGGTAGTTGTTTAGAAGAGCGAATGTTCTCCCTGGAAATGTTTAAAGTGCTGTAATTTTATTTAGGATAATGAGGATTTATAACCATTTTGCCATATGAAACCTGCCTTTAGACAGAGTGAAATAGCCTGTTTTGGTTATTGAATGTTCTTAACTCTAGGGTGTGTGTGTGTTTGTGTACATGTGCGCCCGTGCGCGATACACTCATGCCTATGTGTTGTACAGCAGTAAGGAGGTCTTTACATTGGGGATTATGCTGATTTATCCTGTATGTTGGCATGTGTTACATATAAAAATATTAAGTTATACAATTCAAGTTTGGCCCATGTAAGTATTTACATTTTTTTGTGCACTGGATTTCTCTATATTGAAATGTAACCAAATAGAAAGTCTTGGTTCTTGTTTATACAGATAATTTTTAAAGTGACTGGGGGTATCCATAGGTCCCTTAGTCTTTATAACCTGTAAGTTGTACCTAGAGGAAGTTATTTGGATGTTGGTCAGGATATAGTGCACAGGGAGATAGTTGTGATAGTAAAGTGCATAGCAGGATCTATGGTTTTAACATTAATGTAGTGCGTATTATCATTAAAAATTAACCTAGTAAATGTAAATTTGACTTCTATTATTCATACTGTGGAATAGTTTATTTAGACCTCTGCTTCTGATATTGGAGGGAGAAGAAAGGAAAAGAACAGTTAGAGATTTTTATCAGGTTTTTATCTTTTCACAAAATATCTTAACTCTCAAAACATTTCTAATTTCCCTCATTTGAAGGTTCAAACAGTTTCAAATTACTGCCCATGGATTGTTCTTGACATCCCGAATAGTAGATTTGAGCTGTGGAAATGCTGGAATGTGTTTTTGTGCTTTTCCTGAACAAGGGAATTCAGCGGGTAAATTACAGTCATTTACTGGGAGTGTAATTTACTGAGAGCCTTTAGGCAAATGCAGGAGAAAGGACAGCAGCAGAATGGGAAAAACAGCATAAAAACTGTTTTGTGTATTTTTTTCCCTTTTCTCATTAAGTATTTATTCACATAAGAGTTTTATGAATTAATGGATGGTCCTACAATTAAGACAGATAACCTTTATTCATTTTCACTGCTAATAGATCAAGTATTTGAAACAGTGATTGCCATGTGAAAATTACAATCTGAACCACATTTCTAAAATTCTACTAGTTTATTTTGCACTTCAATCTGTATTTGTTTTATTGAGAATTATAAGATGATGTTGCTCTCTGTTCAGAATGATTATAGATTTCACTAAGTTAGATTTTCACTATTCCAGTGGTCAAATAATAAAAGTTTTAAATTTTCTTAATGGACGAATTAGTGAAAAGACTTCATACTTTAATCTTGCAAAAGTACTATTCTACTTTTGTCACATACCACGGGTGAGTCTTATTTAAAAAAGAAAAATACCCAGACTATTTTGGTTATATGCAGTTTTAAACCAACACAATTACAACCCCGTCATTTTATTAAAGGTTAAAGAGAAATTTTATGAAATTGTCAACTAATTCTTTATAATACAAATTTATAAACATTTCTGGTGATTCTTATAAACAGTTCTGACCAATTCCTTTCATGAAAAGCAGTGGGCTCTGTAGTAATTGCTAAGCAAACAGAAGGCTGTGTTGCAAAGTGGTTTTGTATAGCATATTGTAATTTGACACTTAAGTTGTGCCCTGCATTACCCTGTGTCATAATTGATGGCTAAAGAAAAGCACATGCTATGCTAATCATTTGTTAGAATAGCTTGTTAAATTGTGGTTGCCAATTTTAAGTAAACTATGGAATGCTTGTCTGTATTTTAATATTTTGTAGCCTAGTGTTAAACAGTCATTTTTAAGCTGTTTTTTTTTTTTTTTTTAACTTTCTGTTGCATCTGCACAGTTCTGTCTTTCCACACAAGGTCAGCATGTTCTCCAATTTAATAACATATTATCAAGAACAAAATCAATGAGCTACAGGTTTCACACCAGTATCTCAAGGGACTTTTTTGTTTATGCTTTATTGTACTGATCCAAAATTTGATGTCCTTTTTAAAAAATTAAGATTGGTATTTTTAATACATGATATTTTAAGTTCTTAAAAGTAAAGGGTTCCCACCCTAACCGGTTTGACTTGGTGGATAGAGCATCAGCCTGCAGACTGAAAGGTCCCGGGTTCAATTGTGGTCAAGGGCATGTACCTTGGTTGCGGGCACATCCGCAGTAGGAGGGGTGCAGGAGGCAGCCAATTGATGTTTCTCTCTTATCGATGTTTCTCTCTATACCTCTCCCTTACTCTGTAAAAAAATCAATAAAATTAAAAAAAAAAGTAGAGGGTTCCAGAATTAGAAGTCTAATTTAGTTATTGTTATTAGTAAGGGCGAATTTATCTTATATTTACTAAGCATAGTGACTAGAAATAAAGCAGCATCTATTAATATAGAAGTTACTAACTAGAGAATGCCATTAAGAATTTTAGTGCAGTAAAATGAGATTCAAGAGATAAGATTATTGTGCATAATCAGTTTGTGGGTTCATATTTTAAAAATATGTGACGAGTCAGTTATATCATTTAAAGAGAGAAGTCCAAACTTGGTGAGAACATTGACTTAAAATTGAGATTATTAGACCTCTACCATCTCTAGTAAGAGAAGTGAAGAATGACAGGAATATGTGCATTGAGACATAAAGAAATGTTACTTCTGTGGAGAAAAATGATTTAATGTGCAGAAAAGGATTATCCATTTTTAAGAGGTTAAAAATGACTTGACTATAATACCTTTAATTTGTAATAATGGTCTGACAGGCTGCTTCCTGTCTAAAGTAAACCTTTTGATCGGCATGTTCATTTTGATCTCTTTTGTCATGCAGTGTATAGTATGGATAATGGTATTTTTTCAGATAGTGTACATCTTCTTAATTAAGCCAGTAAAGACATGCAGGTGGGTTTAGTTCTCAATCATTTAATAGACAAATATGTACAAGGTTATTCTGTGGCCTACAGTTGACCCCTTTGTGTGGAAGAATTCTTTGAGAACATTCAGGATTAAGTCACTGTTACAGGAGAGAAGAGGTGGCTCACATGCCTTACAGAAACACCCACTCACTTGATGGCATTATTTGGGAGACATAAGATTTGATATTCCAATTCTTTTGTTGTTTTATTTCCTTAACCCCTAATACACTGGCAAGTTGAAATGTGCAACATACAATTTCTTTCTTGTTGAAGGATTTTTTTTTTTGCGGGGGCGGGGGTGTGTGGGATGTTTCTTTTTTGATGTATTTCATTTCCTCTCTTAATTTGTGTAAAAACCAAAGATTAGAAAAGTTTTGGATTTGATTATTTACCATTGTAAAACCACTTAGAGCCTTAATGCAACTGATAATTTATTTGTAAATTTATAATACCCTCTTTCTGTAAGTCTAACTGAATTGGGTAACGAAATGTATATTTGAGCTGTAAATTCTTAATTTTAAAAATATCTGAAAAAATTATAGCCTTGCAAGTATATGCACAGGATTTTGTGCTTATTTAGACTTGGGAAGTCACATTCTCTGCTCCTTTGGGAAGGAGGATACATCCAACATGGAATATTCAGGATGATCATGAATAGTAAGTAAAAAATATTTTTAAAAATAACATGTTTTTTGGTGTAAAGTGTGCTTTGCACATTTACTGTACATTTTGACTTAGTATTCTCTCCCAGGGCAGATTGTGGAGGAAAAATCAATGACCAGAAGTTACAATAAAATACCCCTAACATAGTTTGATTAGAGGTGGAATATTAGTAATATAAATCGGGCACCTTGTTAAAGGGCTCAGCATCCCCAGCGACGTCCGCCTTAATTTCAGTTAAGTGTGGAGTCGCCCACGATTACCCGTAGTTGCTCGGAGTAACTCACTGAACCGTGGAGAGGCGTCATTAGGTCCGGGCCTCATCCTTCCTGCCCGTGGGTTGTTGAAGGGCGTCTGCACACGCGTGGACCTTTCACACGCACGGGCCGAGCCAGGGCTCTCTGGACTGTGCGCACACACACACGCATCAGTTTCGTTCCTAAAGAATCTAGAGATACATAATAGATGTGTGGGAGCTCAGTGTAAGCCGAATTCTCTGTCTGAGTAGTTTTTGTTCTCAATCACCTTGATGAAACAATCCTGAAGCCGCTCTGCATTCCGTGGCATTTGGAATGAGTCCCTGACAGGCTGATTTTCCACCCCTGTTGTGATGCTGCTTTCTCTAGTTAATACTCCGGTGGAAGTGTTGCACAAAAGTAAACCCAAGGAACCGGCACCGACACCGAGGCTGCTCCATTTACATTAATTATGCAGTCAAGGCGGTGAGAATTCCCTTTCAGTCTAAGGGGCGGGGGTGTTCCACAGCAGAGCCCAGGACCAGGCTGCAGCTCTGCGCCGCAGAGAACAATGGGCGCGCCCCGGGCGCTGCGAGCAGAGTGGCGCTGCGGCCGGAGCCGCCCCCTGCGCCAGCGGCATTCCGGGCGGCTGGCCTGGGTGAGCTGCAGCCTGGGAGACCAGCGCTTCCAGCCGTCCGCAGCAGCCGGCCTTGTGCTCTTCGGTCAGCACCACCAGGGAGTCAAACCTGCTCCCAGACGCAAGAGTTGGTATCTTTCTAATCCAAATCCGAAACCTGATTTGAGGATGGGCGACCGTAGAGACTGGATTTCCCTGATTTCAAATATCTGGGCTGCTGCCAACCCGAGTATTAGAGAACATTGGAGGACGGTATAATCACCATGTCAACGTCTTAGATGTATAGGAAAAATTCTTAACCAGCTCCAAAACAAGGACAGTCTTGGAGAAGAAGAAGAAAGAAAAGGAAAAAAAACAACGGGAAAAAACCAACTCTAACCCCTCATCATAAATAGGATCACCTTCCAGGAGGTTTCCCCATCTAAACTTAATGGCTGTTTGTGAGTGGGAGACTGAATTCCATAGGGAATTCCACAGGGAATTTAATTGTACAAACATTTGTTGAGTAACTACTATGTCCTAGGTGATGGGAAGTTATTATCTCATTAATGCTATATAGAAAAGATTCCAGAAAATTAAGATTATTGCTCTCTCTAGAATTTAAATATGGAAACCATAGAAAAATCTATGGTCACACTATCTCCTCCCCACTCCCTTACCCAAGTTTATTGGCTCCAGTCAAGAAACGTTTGTAGGGAAGATGATCTTACGGTCTCTGTTCTTTTTAAAGGGTACCTGGGAAGATTGTTGTGCAGTATTTCTACAGTGTAGTTCATGCATCTATTAGTGTGGACTTAGAACTGTATGCTTGCAAGGAACCACTGCCCAAACACCCATGTCAGTAGAACAGCAGAACACTGAGACGGGAAAAATTTTTAAATAAAAGCATAATTTGAAAAGCTTGGCCCCTTTTTTAGATTTGCAAAAACAATTACATAGGCATATTTTGTACTTTTCTTTAAAATATAGGATTTCGTGCTTAACATTTCATGAATAAATCTGTGTCATATTCAGCCAGGAGCAACCACAAGGAAATTTTTCCAAAAGGAATTAGGCCATCTTTTCTAGGCCATGTGTAGTTGCCATCCATGTTGACATTTTCGTTTACCCCAGCCAGTCATTAGACGTCAGGGCAGTGTCTTTACAATTTTCTTTCTTTCTTTGAATAAGTAGAGAAAGTATTACTTTTTTCACATTGGTTTTATTATTGACACTGTTCTGATGCCCCCTCCCCAAAGTATTACTTTAAAAATGTTTAATACTCTCTTCTGATACTTGTACCTTGTACTTGTTCTAAAAGTGAATCAGTTCCAAAAACAAATGTCATTTGCTTCCTTGGCCTCTAAGGTAACTGTTGCATCCTGTAGATAGTACATATTTTAAAAGCTTCATGTGATTGCTTAAAATATACTAATGTGGATGACTTTTTCTCTTAAGTGGGAATATATAAAGATGCAACTTTCTAAAATGAATGTTAAAACACGAAATTGTTGATGTCTAACCATTTTGACTTTAAGGTGGCAATTTCATGTGGTTCATTCAAATAGACAGTATTGGTAACACATAAATAAAATGAAAAAGTAAAAATGAAAGTACTTAGATACAACCATTATGTAAAAATGTATGTATGTACAAAAGATTGTAATTTGATGTTACACAAATAGAATAAAATGTTCATGGAGCCCTTTTTTCTCCATTAAATTCCTTGAATTTCCAGTGAACAAAGAATTTAAAAATTTGTTTTCTGTTTTTTTTTTAATTTATCTTTATTGTTCAGATTATTACAGTTGTTCCTCTTTTTTCCCCCATAGCTCCCCTCCTCCCAATTCCCACCCCAACCTCTGACCTTGCCCCCCCATTGTCCTCATCCATAGGTGTACAATTATTGTCCATTCTCTTCACGCATCCCCAACACCCTTAACCCCCGAAAATTGTCAGTCCACTCCCTTTCTATGCCTCTGATTCTATTCTATTCTATTCTCAAAGGATACCTTTCAGCATTTCATATAATACTGGTTGGGTGGTGATGAACTCTTTTAGCTTTTTCTTGTCTGTGAAGCTCTTTATCCGACCCTCAATTCTGAACGATAGCTTTGCTGGGTAAAG
>PVJC01037789.1:0-17035 GCA_004026665.1 Murina feae
TCCACCCCCATCAAACCCTGCAAAGTGGGGGACACAGCCTCAGGTGCCCTGTCAAGCCCTGCCAGTGGTTGGTGCAGCCTCAGGGCCCTTGGATCCAGTGTGAAAGCACAAGGGTGCAAGGACGTGAGGACGTGATAAACATTTGCATATTAGCTCTTTATTATATAAGACAAGAGGCCCAGTGCACAAAAATTTGTGCACTCGGGGGGTAAGGGGCAGTGTCCCTCAGCCCGGCCTATGCCTTATTATAGTCTGGAACCCCTCAGGTAATCTCCACCTGCTGACTTAGGCCCACTTCCCCAGGGGATTGGGCCTAAGTTGTCAGTCAGACATCCCTCTGGCAGCCTGGGAGCCCTTGGGGGATGTCCTCTTGCCAGAGGGGAGCAGGCCTAGGCTGCAGTTGGACATCCTTAGTGATGCTGAGGAGGCGGGAGAGGCTCCCACCACCACCGCTATACTGGCAGCCTTCAGCCTGGCTTGTGGCTGACCAGAGCTCCCCCTGTGGAAGCACACTGACCACCAGGGGGCATCTACTGTATTGACTGTCTGTCCCCTGGTGGTCAGTGTGTGTCATAGTGACCAGTTATTCCCAGTGGTTCTGCTGTTAGGGTCAATTTGCATATTACTCTTTTATTATGTAAGATAGACGACTGGTGCACCAGTGGGGGCCCACAGGTTTACCCTGAAGGGTGTCCCAGATCAGGGTGGGTGTCACGCCTCTGGGGTGTCTGGCCAGCCTGGGTGAGCGGCTGAGGGCCATTTTCAGGCTGGCCACACCCCCTTCAAGGTGGGGGAGTCTTGTTGGGGTGCCTGGCCAGCCTGGGTGAGGGGTTTATGGTTGTGTATAAGCTGGTCAAGCTCCCCAGGGGGGACCCCCCCATCACATGGGGGTGTGGCCAGCCTGGGTGAGGGGTTGATGGCTGTTTGCAGGCTGGCCACACCCCCTTCAGGGTGGGGGGGCATGTCCCACTGGGGTACCTGGCCAGTCTGGGTGATGGGCTGATGGCCATTTTTCAGGCTGGCCACACCTGTGGGCTGGAAGCAGGTATCTGGGATTTATTTATCTCCTATAATTGAAACTTTGTAGCCTTGAGCAGAGCTCAGAGCCAGCCAGGGCAGGCAGGAAGCTTGGCTTCCTTCACCACCGGGGCAACCCAAGTCTCCTACTCACTCCAGCTCCGTGGCTGCCGCCATCTTAGTGACGGAGTTAGGGAGTGATGGAGTGAGGGAGTGATGGTTAATATGCATATTACTCTTTTATTAGATACGATAATTAAAATATCCAAAATGGGCATACAAAAGATCAAAAGACATGAAAAAGTGCTCAAAATCACTCAACATCCAAGAAATGTAAATCAGAATGACAATGGGGCACCATCTTACACCTGTGAGAATGGCTCTCATCAATATATCAATAAATGCCAAGTGCTGGTGAGGATGTGGAGAAAAGGGAACTCTTGTGCACTGCTGGTGGGAATGCAGACTGGTACAGCCACTATGGAAGACAGTATGGAGTTTCCTTAAAAAATTAATGGAACTCCCATTTGACCCAGTGATCCCACTTCTAGAACTATATCCCAAGAAACCAGAAACACCAATCAGAAAGCATATATGCATCCGTATGTTCATAGTAGCACAATTTACCATAGCTAAGATTTGGAATCAGTTAACTGCCCATCAGCAAATGAGTGAATTAAAAAACTGTGGTACAATGGAATACTACAGAGCTATAAAAAAGAAAGGACTCTTACCATTTGCAACAGCATGGATGGATCTAGAGAGCATTATGCTAAGTGAAAAAAGCCAGTCAGAGAAAGATAAGTATCACATGATCTCACTCATATATGGAATCTAATGACCAACATAAACTGATGAACAAAAATAGACCCAGAGTCATAGAAATATCGAACAGACTGTCAAATCTCAGAGGGGAGGCAGGGGCAGGTGTGGGTAGGGAGAGAGATCAACCAATGAATTCATAAGTGTATATGCACAACCCAAGGACACAGACAGGGGGTGGTGAAGGATTGGGGAGTAAGGATCTGGGAGAGGACAATGAGGGGGAAAAGGGAACATACGTAATACTTTCAACAATAAAGATTGATTTTAAAATATCCTTAAAATTTCACAATAATTTTAGCTAATGGATATAACAAAAATACTGTATCTTATATTTGCAATGAAACATTGTAGGGTAATAAGAAACATGTAAAAATATTTGGATATAGAAATGGGAATTGGAAAGACTTTTTAACAAGTATAGTAATAAGAAATTAAAAGCAGTATAAACAAACCTTAATTTATCTTCTGATATTCCTGGCGTTGGTGTTCCTAACTAGAAATATTTTGATGAATATGAACTTTAGTTTTGTGGTTGAGAAGATCCCTACAATAGCAATTCTCATTATCCTCTCTCTCAGTGGGCAATTTCATCTTATCTCTTTAATTTTAATGTCTATGTATCAAGAATCCAAAATACTATTTCTATCTCGAATTCCTTTTCTAATTTATAAATCCACTTGGATGTCTTATAGGCATCTCAAATTCAACATGTCCCCAAAGTAAGCTTATCATCTCTCCACTCTCCATACCAATTTTTCTACCATGATAAATGGAGACAACATCCACCGATTGTTTTGGCCCAAAGCCTAGGATTCAGTTATTCTTGACACTGTCCCTTAGGCTCCCAAATCAATTTTGCCCCAAGTCTTTCTAGTTCTATTTTCTAGATATATCTCCAATCATTTAATTGTTCCTAATGTCATTGACACCACAGTGGCCCACACATTATCATTTCCTGCTAACTTACTACAATTTCCTCTTAATTAGTCTGCCTCTACTCACTCTGTTCTCTTCAATCCATTTTTCCTACACAATACCCAGATTGATGTCCTTTGAACAAAAATCTGATCATATTTTTCCCATGACTAGAATGCTTCAGTCTTCATATTTTCACTTGGGATAAAATCCATAAACCTTTGGATGGCCTATATAACACTTTAGTGTTACCAGCCTTCATCACAGCAGTGTTATCTCTGTTACCAGGATATACTAAATCACTTCTGAATTCAGGTTTCTGTCTGCTATATTTCTCTGTTTGTAGTAATTATTAGCTAATTTTTATTTGGCTATTTCTACTTATACTTCATTTCTTTTTAAAAATATATATTTTTTATTAATTTCAGAGAGGAAGGGAGACGAAGAAAGAGATAGAAACATCAAAAGTGAGAATCATTGATTGGCTGCCTCCTGTAAGCTGCCCTCCCACCCCTACTCCCTGGGGATGGAGCGCACAACCCCAGCATGTGCTCTGACAGGGTATGGATCTGTGACCTCCTCATTCATAGGTCTATTCTCAACCACTGAGCCATGTCAGCAGGGCTACTTATACTTCATTTCAACTTAAATTCTACTTCTGTCTACCTCCAAACTAAGCTAGCTCAACCTAGTTTTCATTTTTGGAACCCCAGTTGTTGGTAAGTCCACTTATTTTCATGGTAACAAAAAAAAATGTTCATAATATATTCAACAATACTGGAACTAGAGTCAAGCACCACTTCAAAGATGGTTGGATATGGTTCTGGACTGCATTCTTTTGGTTTCTTACCAAACAGCAAAAAATACAGATATTTTATATGCGCTCAAGCGTACAAGTGTGAGGACAAAACTCCACAATGACTTTCTAACATGAAAATCTCCCAAGTTCTGTGGTCATCTGTCCCCACCCCCAACTAGCTGAGCAAGTCACCAAATTCGGGAAGTCTAGAAGCTTTTTACAGCACAATTGTAGGTCAACATGCACACGTTCACCCTGCTAAAATGTAACACATCCTTGGTGTGTAACAGTTGATCACAGCAACCTTCTATTTTACATTGATGTATGGATCCGTATGTTTTATCCCACTGCCTATCATTGGGACAGAAATGCATGGGCTTCCTTCTTCCTAACAAAGGAGAACCTCGCAGACTTTCAGCGATTTAGCAAGTTTATTGAGATATAATTCACAGACCATGCAAGTCAAGTCACCCATTTAAAGTGTATATACTTCAATGGTCTGGATATACTACATTAGTAAAATTTGTGGAGATAACCTATCTAATAAAAGAATAATATGCTAATTAGGTGTCACTCCATCACAAAGATGGACGCACCCATAGCCATAAGATGACCGCGCCCACAGCCACAAGATGGTGACGCCCAGTCCGGCTCAGCCCCACCATTGAAGTGGTCAGGCCTGTTAGCCAGGCAGGTGGCGGAAGAGGTAGGGGGCCCAAGTGGCAGAGCCAGTAATCGGAGGGGGCAGGGGTAGAGATGGTGATCAGAGGGGTATAAGGGTGCCCTACCCAGGCATAAGGCCTGGGCCAGAGGCCTCAGGCATGGGAGGGGCAAGGACAAGGACGGAGATCGCAGGGGCCTGGGCTCCACAGAGCCAGTGATAGGAGGGGCAGGGGCGAAGCCTGTGATCGCAGGGGTCTGGGCACCAGTGGAGTCAGTAAAGCAGGGGCATGGAGGTCCCCTGCCCAGGCCTGCAGCCTTGGCCACAGGCTTAAGGGTGGAGCCGGCAATGGCAGGGATCTTGGGGTCTCCTGCCCAGGACTGCAGCCTTGGCCAGAGGCTCTAGTGGGGCAAAGGCAGAACCTGTGGTCAGAAGGGCCTGGGGGTACCATGCCCAGGCCTGCAGCCTTAGCCAGAGGCTGCCAGTGGGGCAACGGCAGAGTTGGTGATGGCAGGGGGCAATATCAGAGCCAGTGATCGCAGAGGCCTAGGCTCTGTGAAGCCGGCAATCGGAAGGACTTGGGGGTCTTCTGCCCAAGTCTGTGGCTTCAGGCAGAGGCTACAGGCCTGGGCAGTGTTGGAGCTGGGATTGGAGGGGCAGGGGTTGAGCCACCGATTGGAGTGAACTACAGAGGAAACACCTTTTCTACCCGCTCATTGGCTAAACTACCTGTATGCCACTGGAATATTCTTAGTAACTTGGTTAATAAGAATCCAAAAAGGTGATCTTGGGTTTTCCCACCAACACTCCTGGAGAAAAAAATAAAGGTCCACTGCTGGAGGGCTAAGAAATGTCATATCCTGCCCTAGCCAGTTTGGCTCAGTGCATAATGCCTCAGCCTGCTGACTGACCAATTCTGACCAATTGTACCTAGGTTGCAGGCTCCTCCCTGGCCGGGGCCCAGGTCAGGGCTCATGCAGGAGGCAACCAATCAAAGTGTTCCTCTAATTTTGATATTTCTCTCTGTCTTTCCCTTCTTTCCACATTCTCTAAAAATCAATGGAAACATCCTCAGGTGAGGATAAAAAAAATAAAGAAAGAAATGTCATATCCTATGAAAGACACTCCTTGAAAATGCCTAAAGAAATTTGTCATTTTTTCATGGTGAAGGGACTTGAGTTCATGTTGATGAAAACACTTTGGTGGCTGCAGTGACTGGCAGTGGCTGCAGCGGCGGGGTGAGGAGGCTGGTGGCTTCCCCTGATTAGCCTGCTCGCCTCCCACAAATGGGAGCAGGGAGCGGGCCTAAGCCATCGGTAGGACATCCCCTGAGGACTCCCAATATGTGAGAGGGGGCAGGCTGGGCTGAGGAACCCCTTCCCTCACATGAATTTTATACACCGGGCCCTTAGTGTGTGTGTGTGTGTGTGTGTGTGTGTGTGTGTGTGTGTGTGTGTATGGCCCAATGCAAGAAATCCATGCAAGTGTAGGCCTTCGCAGCTGTGGCTGCCTCAATCCCTCCCTCACAGCGGTGGCCGCTGCAGCCCCAGCTTTGTCATGGAAGGACATTAGTTAGGTCTATTAGCATATTATGCTTTTATTATTATAGACTAGAGGCCTGGTACACGACATTTGTGCACTAGGGGGCATCTCTCAGCCTTCCCTGTGCCCTCTATCAGTTTGGGACGCCTCGTAGGATTTCCACTGAGGGGATCCTTAGCGCTGCTGCAGAACAGGGAGGGTCCACCACTGCTGTGCTCGCCAGCTGTGACCCCAGCTTCTGTCTGAGTCAGTGTGCTCCAGGGGGAGCACACTGACCACTAGGGGGAGGCTCCTTCATTCCACTGATTGGAAAATTTACATATTAGCCTTTTATTATATAGGATATGAAAATATACTGTTTTACATGTATAATTCAGAGCATTAATTGCATTCACAATGTTGTGCAACCAACCAAAAAGTTTTTATCACACCAAACAAAAACTTTGTAATTGTTAAGCAGTAACTTCCCATCCTCCCTTCCTGTCAATCTCTAGTAACCTCTATCTTACTTTCTGTCTCTATAAATTTTCCCACTATACTATTTAATATACATGAAATCATACAGTATTGTCCCTTTGTGCCCGGCTTATTTTACTTAGCATAATGTTTTCAAGGTTCATCCATCTTGTAACATGCGCTATTCCTTTTTATGGTGAACAATACTTATTGTATGAATATACCACAATTGCTTATCCACTGATGGGCACTTAGGTGATTTCTACATTTTGCCTATTGTGAATAGTCTTACAATGAACACTGACATACAAGTATGTGTTTGAATCCCTGTTTTCAATTTTTTGGCTACATACAACTGAGTAAAGGTGCTGAATCCTACGGCAATTCTGTTTAGCTTTTTGAGGAACCACCAAACTTTTTCATAGCATTTCAACAAGCAATGCAAGGCAGTTCCAATTTCTCCACAATCACACCAACACTTATTTTCCATTCTTTGTGTGTTTTATTTTTTTTATGATAGCCATCCTAATAGGTGTGTCAGCTGATTCATTTTTGTGCAAATAATACATATTTATCCAGGACAATTACCACTGCACCTATTCTACAGTGGAGAGATTTATATTTAAATAAATATAAATTAAATTCAATACAGAAACTAGAGAACTGATTAATAGATGGCAAGGCTGTGTAGATGTTTTTCACATTTCTTGAAATCTAGGGGAAAAATTAGAATACATGAAGTGCCTTTCCAATAATTCTGATATTTTGAGAGAGAACTAGAATCTCTATTATATCCTTCATCTTTGCCAAGTCTGTTCATTATTTTACTAATTAACAGATTTCTGGATGGGAAAATCAACACAGATTGAGAGCTAGTAAATGTTAAACACCGTACAAGCAGTTTTATACCCAGTATATCTTATATTACTCAAAATAGATAATAAAAGGCAATTTTTATTTTCCCATTTTATAGATGAAAAACTACAACTATAAAAGAACTATGTTTTAAAAGTAGCAAGATTAGAATAACTTAATTGTTCTCAAAATTTTACTAGTTTTTCATCTCTGCACTTAATAAGTATGTATTAAGCACTTAATCAATATTACATAGCATATTCAAATACAAAAGAGAAAAAAATTATACTGTTTTGGTTAAATGTGGGGGGAAGATCAGGATATGAACCATGCACAATTGGTCTTATGAAAAATAAAGGAACAATACCCCGGCTGGTGTTGCTCAGTGGTTAGAATGTCAGCCAGAGCACCAGAGGACCAGAGGGTCTCGGATTCTATTCCTAGTACAGTTATCTGGATTAGAGGTTTGTTCCTTGGCCTTGGTCTGGGTACATGCATCAGGCAACCAATTGATGTGTCTCCCTTGCATTGATATTTCTCTCTCATACTCTCTCCTTCCTCCTTTCTGCTTCCCTTCCACTTTCTCTAAAAATCAATAGAAAAAATATCCTCAGGTGAGGACTAACCAAACAATAAATAAATAAAATAAAGGAATGCCTTTGTAGAGAAAAATTTGGAAGAATTAGGAGAAACTAACAACAGAAATATTTGATGTGTGTTATCAGAAAAGACAAAATCTTGAAGAAAATAATTAATATGTTTGAAAAAATCAACAAAATCATGTTGACAAAAAAAGCTAAAACTCCAATCTAAAAGTAAATTACTTCTATGTGAAGATAATGTAAAGTAAATCACTGTTCTTTCACTATACAATTGCCTTGTATTAAATTTGTCAGTTATAATAATAAAATAAATTAATTTCCTTCCATCTTTTTCACTTATACGGAGAGATTTTAAACTCCAAAGACTTGTATGCATGCACATAAGCCTAACCAATGGACACAGATAACAGGGTGGTGAGGGCATGAGTGGGAAGATCAGGAGGTAATGGGGGGATAAGAACACATATCTAATACCTTAATCAATAAAGAAATTAAAAAAAATAAACTCCTAAGCACTAGAAATAGGCACAGAATCAAAGAAAACATTCAATTACTTTACTTAAATGAAGAGAGATTTCTTTTAATCTTAAAATGTTACCATAGATAGTCAGTCAAGAGAACCATCTAAACCTTTCTTTATTCTTTCTTTTCTTATTGGCAATGCAGTACAATAATGAAACAGAGCTAAACCAGACCCTCATGCTTAAGATAAGTTGATGTGTTTGTGTTGATAATAAAAATAAAAAGGATTAAGTTTAAAACATGAAAGATCAAATGCCAAGTTCATTGATTAGGGTCCTGTTTATTCTTCAGGTATCCAAATCTGACTCTGTGCTTGGCTGTGTTGAAGTGTGATTTACTTTGTCTTTTGGTAGACATTAGTGCCCTGCTTTGACACACTGGTTTGAATTGCAGAAGGTGTGGAATGCGATGTGTTTTCTGCCAGTGTGAGAGTGCGATATCATAAGATCATGGGTTTTAGAAACCAAACTGTCAAGATTCGCATACCCTCTCTGCCATTCATTGGCTACTCCCTGTGCCTCAGTTTCCCCATATGTTAAGTGAAATTGATAGTTCCTACTTGATAGAGTTACGGCAAGGATAAAATGAATGAATATGTATAACATAGTACCTGGCAAATAACATGCACTCTTCAAGTTTTGCTTTAAGACCAGAAAGGAAGTAAAAATGTTAAACTCTGAGAGTTGTATTTAATCCACAATGTTACTTAACCTAATAAAAGGTTATCCTTCTCAACTTACCTGCAAGCAAATTCCATGGGTATAAATTGGAATTAGCATGTTCTAAATACTATCCATAATTAGGTATAGACATCAGTTTCAAATACAGTTAATATAACTTATTTTAACTATTAAGCACAACAATGAATAAAAAAGATATAATTTATATATAGTATCTCTATAATAAAAGCCTATGTGACTGTCCTGGACTGCAAGAGAGTGCAGGTCGGGCTAAGGGACCGCACCCCCGCCCCAGTGCATGAATTTTGTGCACCTGCCCTCTAGTAAATATATAAATTGAAAGAGCAAGCCAATTTTTCTTTGATTCTCATGAAACAGCTGATTTTAAAATAAAAGTGGAGTAATTTAAATTCCTTCAGAGTATGGAATTTAATAGGACACTTGAATAGTCATAAAATATTATTTTCTGAACTGATTAAGGGAGAAAAGTTCTGTCTGGAATTAAATAAATCTAAAATCTATTTGTCAAAATTGCTAAGAAACTGACACCAGTTTGACTAAATGTCAAAGAAATGGTTGAACAGTCTCTCCAAAGAATTTCAGTCTCTTACAGTCTCTATGTCTTTAATCTTTTCTATGAGGTCTTTCTTATTAAAAAAGAAAGTGGAAGATAAGGACTGTCAACAAGAAAAACAAAACAAAACTGAGAGACCTAAAAGTTAGTAGAACCCAAGAAACAAATGCAGGGATTGGCCTACTTTTAGTTATTTAATAGAAAATCAGATGTAGGTAGGATTTGTTAATCTTAGAAATAACATGATTATAAGATTTGGATAACAGAAAAAATATTAGGAAGTGACTTGGAAGTCCATGAAACATTCATTTGAAGGTATAATTATAGCTGTCATAGAAGTCAATAAACTATGTATTTCATTATAATAATACACTGAATCCCTTTTTATGCCAGGGGTGCCCAAAGAACATCAAACTTTCACTAAGAACTTCCCTTCCCAAGACCCTGTGTTCGCTGTAAACCCACTGCTTGTTTAAAAAACAAATAAAAATAAAATACCAAGTTTTATTTAAAAGTCTATTAGTTTAGAAACAGAAGAAAAATGCACTGTGAAAAGCAAATATAAGTGGCTAAAATAAAAGAGGAGAAAAGGAGTTGGAAGGAAGAGATTCAGATGTTTTAAGATGGGCCCTTCTCCCCATATATTAAAAATACCCTGCTTTATTAACTGAACTTGGCATTTAACATCATTACCTTCTGTGAAATCTTGTGAAAGTCATACGTGGATTAAAATTATTTGGGGATGAGAAGAGAGCACAGTAGCACAAAGATAATTTTTATATTAAGAACTATCATCTGTAACTTAATATGAATTAATTTAATCACTATGACTTACTTCCAATATTTCATTGAGGCCATCCCCTCCATATGGAGGAGGCCCAAAGGGGAGGTTGTAAGCAGTAATTTTGGAATTTGGAACATTCTATAAAATAACGCTGTGCTACTCTATCTCTCTCCCAGCCCCCAACTCCCCAAAAAGTAGTCAATTAGACTGAAGTTTGAGTCAACAAAAAAAATTGTACAATAGAAAAATGTTTAAGATGCATAAAGAAAGGCTGAAGATGTTGAAGACAAAATTTATCTCATTATTTTGTCTCTGCTAAGACTGTACCTAACTATACGAAACAAATGCTTTTCTTACCCCCCTTGAACCACAAAGACACCCCTAACAGTTCTAAACCTGCTAAAATTGTAGCTCAGACCCTAATTTGTAGATTAAGTAGGCTCTTGTGGGCTGGCCTAGTAATCTAAGCACAATTCATAATTTTATTTCTGACTGAAAATGTGTTGTGAATTCCAAATCCCAAGCAAACTATTTAAAACGACCTGTTCGCAAGTTTGGGACACCTTGCATACTGAGTGTTTTGTATTTAAGAAGTTAAATGACACTTACTTGATTAAAATGTATTAGGACATGTGATTCATATAACTATTATTAATCTTTAATAAATTCATCTGGAGTAAGTAACCAATGGTGTACTAACTTAATTTAAACCTCTGCAAAATTTGGCTTGTACATTTCCAAGAGCAGATTGACTCATGCTATTTTCAATGTCCAAAAGTTCATTGTTCAGTCATAAAGTAAAGAAAACCATGTTGCACATTTCAACACTTATGTCTTCAATCTTAAATAAAAATGAAATATAAATGTAGTCAATATCAAATGTAAACCAAGAATATAAAAATTTATAATGTTTTCCTTTGATTTATTTTTATATAAGAAGCAAAATTTTGGAAATTATTATAGAAAGCATCCACAGTATTAATTGTACACAAAAAATGAAAGCGAGACTGTCGATGTCATATGAAGCTTCCCCAAACACCATCACCTGCTACTGCTATGCATCATTGTCCTGAGCCATGCAATGTCCTCTGAAATCATTATGCAAGTGTTTGTCACAATATTTGTTAGAAATAAATGTGAAATATTTGCTTTCGATCTATATGATTAGGAATTTATTGCCTTTATCATAAACCAATCTAAAGTAAAGCAATGAGAACATGTAGACTTTTCTCACTGTGAGTTCCATACCTAGCTCTAAATAATGTTCATTTATATGAAACAATAAGACTGGCTAACATTAAACTGAAGTTACTTAATAGCTGTCTGATTTTTGTATCCCTAAAAATAATTAAATAAATTTCCCCACGTACTCTATTAAATGATTTACCACCTTTAGATACTACATATAAAAAAATAAGTAGTTAGGAAACAATCTATCTACCACATCTCCTACTTCCTCTTTTAAGGTTTTAGATATATTTCCTTTAATTATGCATTCATTGCCTTTCTGAACTTAAATAACCTATTTATGTAGATCTTAATTTTTAAAATTTATAAACAAAGTTAATATCCATTTTAGTTTTGTTATGAAAGATGAGGTAATTAGCAAATCTTTCCTCTACATCTCCTCTTTCTTTATCTCAAAAAATTTGCTATGATTTCATTTTTATATTCTGAAGGCTTATCATTCATACTCTTTTGTCACATCATTTAGGACCACCATTGGTTTAGAGAACAAATTAAAAAGTGGTAAAACTTACAATGTTGTTTTTAACTATAACCTGAGGATGTGGTGTCTGTGATCCATCTCCAGCATAGTCAACTTTTAATGGAAACGGTTACTGAATTTCCCCAGGGCAAAGAGAACGTAGGGAGAAGGGAAGAGGATATAAGAATAAAAATCTGCATGTGTGAGCCAGTATCATGGTGGAAACCCCTGAAGTGCTAGGACCAGGATGAAACACCTCTCACCCATCTCAACTAGATAAGAGGAGGTGGGGGCAACTAGCAACGGCCTCAGCACATTTTCTTAAAAAAAAATATGCCAATAAGAGACAATAGAACCTAGGTGACATATGAGGAAAACCCTAGGCGACTATTCACCCCATAGTGCTCAGCCAATGAGGAACTGGAGGAGGGACTCTCGCACCTTAGGGATAAACAGCCTGTGATCGCTACTCCATGTGTGCCTGTACAACCCGACAACTGCTCTTGCAAGGACATATTAAAATGTCTCATTTTCGCCATACTATTGTCTCCAAGTCTATTATTTGAATTCAGACAGGTGAGCACTTCTCAATTGGCCTGGGGGTGGCGGGGGGAGGTAGGGGGAAGGAAGAAAACATAATCTAAAATCTGAACAGAATGTATTAAGATATGGAAATATCTTTAATGTACCTGACTTACAAAATGCCAACCATCAATATTGGAGGTAATATCAGCAAAGAATCCAAGGCCTTATTTGAGGAAATATTTCAAAATACTTTTCCTTTAGTGATTTCCATCTTGTGGTTGTGTTCTTTCTATCTAAAAACATATGGCAGTATGGCCACACTTCCAGTCTGCTCCCATTTACCATTTCAGACTTAACCTTCTTCCGAACGCCCCCACCCCCCAACACATGCCATGTTGCTACTGTTCTCTGTCCCCACCTCTCTCCCAGGGAACCAAATGGCTCCTGAGCTTGGGCCCAAGGGTGAGCACCCACAGTAACAAGGTCTTCTTTGGAGGTTGGGCTGGGGAAGACCTGGGTAAACCTTGGCAGTGGCTTGGGCTGCTTGGGTAAGAATTCCTAGTTTTGTGTCTAGGAAGTCTGGTATAGAATAAGGTGACCGACCAGACGTCCCGCTTTTGGCGGGACAGTCCCGATTTTTAACAATTTGTCCTGCGTCCCGCGGCATTTTAAAAAAGTCCCGATTTTTGGAAAGAGACATATGTACTACTCTTCATAATATTTTAAGTAATAAAAAAAAAAAAAAGACCCACCTGCCCTCCCCCGGTCAATGATGTCCCGCTTTACCAATGTTAAAATCTGGTCACCTTATTAGAAGTGCAGGAGATGGGGTCTTGCATCTGCATGGGCGTAGGCCCTTGGCGCTTCACATCGTCTTGTGGAGAAGTGTCATGGTCAGAACAGGAACAATGTGGGTCCCTCTAAATGCCCTGCTAGTCTAAGTCTGAAGTTAGTCTGAAGCTAGTGCAGTCTAACTTAAGAGATTTCAGAACATTTTAAATGATGTTTGTATGTAGGGGTCCTCAAGGCGTAGCCAGGCTCTGCTAGGAGGTCACCGATACTAATTCCACAACCTGCATGGCTCCCTTAAAGGTCAGCCAAAATGGAAGTGGGTAGCCCTCTCTGTAGGGATTTTATTAATACTTCCTCCCACACAAAAGCCCTCCTTTAGAGAATTGCTAAATCTTTCCATTCTGAAACTCAACATTTCAAAGAAATGGGGGGGGGGGGCGCAGGGGGGAGGTGAGACTTCCTTTAATGGGAATTCCAGAATTTAAAAAAATAATGCGTTGGAAATAATGATCTAAAATAGATTTGGGTTTCATCTACTGGACTGAGTTTTTTCCAATTGTGTTTCTTAATCTTTACTCTCCAACATGCAAGTCAATAAATGGTCTTGGTGCTGATCAGGACATTCCCTGACCGCAGTGCCTAACCTCTCCTTGGCTATCACCACAATATATTATTTTTCTCTGTACATTTTACACACACACACACACACACACACACACACGACTTTTCTGAATAACTTGTGTTTTAGATTCTGATGGATGTAATTTAATGTGTGTATATTTGTGTTTTTTTATTAAATCATTGAATGTGGCTTTTAAAAAACTATTTCTGAGTGAAGAATCCTGAATATACAGGATGACATGTGTTTGCTTATTTTTGTTTTATTTGTTTGTGCTCTAATATGAAACTTCTTAGGTATATCTCCTACAAAAGCTCATAAATTGTATCAAATTGATGTTCATTTTTCTAAATTCTCACTTAATATTCAATAGTTATTCTTCCCAATTCATAAAATATATTTCCTTGTTTCCTACTAATGTCCTTAATGATTAGTAGGAAAATTAACTAGCATTCCTTATGCATTGATATAGGAAAATATTGCCTATATGACTATAATATTTATGGCAATGCTATTGTAGTGTGTAATATTGATTTAAAAACTTAACAAGTCCTATAGTATACTACCTAGAGGGCAGAGACTATATTGTTTTCTATATGTGATCAACATCCAGAACACACAATAAAGTATGATGGATGGAAATACATATATAGTGTGATCTCCTTGAGAAGAAAGTGAGCACTAAAGAACATTTTGAATTCAATCTTTAATACTAAGTTTTGGAAGATGTATTTGGAAAAAAATATTTTGAATGGACATAACCATAAACTGACTGCTTTTCATTAAAGTCCATTTTAAGACTTACACAAAAATGCCTCCCCCTACCTCACAATCTTCACCTTCAAGCTAAGAGAAATGCCACTTCTACTTTTGAAGTGGAAAAGAACTGAAATGCTTGTTAACATTCAAGGGGGTGATAGGGCACTGGAACAGATTGTAGTGTGTCAAGAATTTGTAAGTATCCCTCTACCCCTCACTCTCCAACATTTATTAGGTAGCTCTAAAGCTCAAGGCATGCTTTCTTATTCACCAAAGCACCATGGAATGATAGCACTGTGCCATTCTGGTATAATGAGAACCTTCATGGGCTCAGAAGGTTGTATTTTGAAATTTTATTTTCTCATCTGAGGTCACCTGAGCAGTTATTGCAGAAGAGGGAATCAGGTTTCCTCACCTGTAATATCAAGCATTGGGCTAGATGAATTGGAAGTTCCTTTCTATGCAGAAATTACTAATTACTATATAAATCAAGTAAGTAGCATAAAAGCATAAATCTAAAATTGTTTACTAAATGTATTCAAAACTTATTAATTCAGAATTATAAGTGCATTCAAAATCCATCAAAAGATAAAGTTATGACCTAACCGGTTTGGCTCAGTGGACAGAGCATAGGCCTGTGGACTGAAAGGTTTCGGGTTCAGTTCCAATCAAGGGCATGTACTTTGGTTGTGGTCACATCCCCAGTGGGAAGTGTTTAGGAGGCAACTGATCGATGTTTCTCTCTCATCGATATTTCTAACTCTCTATCCTTCTACCTTCCTCTCTGTAAAAAATCAATAAAATATATTTTAAAAAAGATAAAGTTATGAAATGTGATCTCAGAAAAGAGGTTTATATTTTTTAATATGTAATGGGATTTTTATAGAATAGGTGGTCACCAAGAACTAACAAACTAGATGTCCCTTAAAGTTTGTCCTAATTATTATTTGTCAAATTATTTAATATGGAGAAAGGGAGCTATCTTTAAAATGAAAGTTTTTAGCAGTGTCCTTTAAACATATTTTAAGTCAAAGTGACTTAAACAAAATTAAAAACCAAGTAAAGGACAATATGCTAGCCTTGGAATTCTCAAGCATGATCTGAGGCAATACCAGAGACAGTATAACTTTAAAATTATTTTCCAGTTCTGAAGCTACAGGCTTAGAGAAAAACAATTTTAAAAGAATAACCTCTCCTTTGACTTTTCTCAATACTACTTTCCCTATATATCTTTTACATAGTCATTGATTCATTTATTTAGTAACTATATACTAAAAGCCTATTATATGCCAGTACTGTGCTAATAAGCATCAAAAAATAATGACGTACAAAGCACAATCCTTGCCTTAAAGAATCTTACAGAAATTGGGAGAGGAAACAAGACAACTTCAGTATGTTGTGGTAAGTGCTACAAAAGGAGTAAATTTTGATTTGAAGTGCACAAAGTAGAGCAGGAGAAACATTTAGCTCAATCTTGGATTAATAATGAAAAGCTTTCTAGGGAAGGGACTCCTAAACTGAAGCGACATAGAAACCCACCCATGGGTGGAATCTGGGGCTGGCTGAAGTTCTGCATGTTTCCTGGTAGGGAACAGTGTGATCACAATTTCAGAAGTAACAGAGACTGTGGCCTATTTTGGGAATAGTAGGGTGGCCCAGCATGATTGGATCACCAACTATAGTGGAGCAGTGATAAGATACAGGAGGCAAATGTCTATCCTGGGTTCTTAACATTGATGTCTGATACACAAGAAAATCAATACAAGTTACTTGAATAAGAGAACAGACAATAATGCCCAATAGAGGGTAAATTCCAAACTATCTACATTCTTATTCTATAAACCTACTGCTTCCACTTCATTGGCATCCCATGCTTAAATTATATTTCACTGCAGATCTAGGAAATCAAAGTGTGAAAATGTTGCTTAGTAAATATTGAGTAGGCATTTGATATAATGGACAGGTAGGAATAATGATAATTAGTACACAAATTGTTTCTTGGTAGACATGTGTTTTTAAAGTATTTGAAAAATGCTTTAAAATAATCTGTTCTCTTAGGAACTGTAAGCGCCCCTCTGGAAATTCAAATACAAACTTCATTTACATCATTTTTATTTTTGCTGAGAAGAGAAACTGCTGTGCAGCATTCATAAAATGGTTCTGTATTCTAACTTGGCACAGTCAAAATCATCAGTTTCTTATTGCATTTGCTGTTATATATTTCCTTCTTTAACCGATAATACGTAGACCCGCATATTAAATAGAGATAACAAAGTTTGAAATTAATCTACTCTAATAAAGGAGTAATATTGAAATTGACCATTTCTCCAGGATGCCTAAGCCATGCTCACCAGCCAATCAGAGTGGCTGTATGCAAATTAACTCAGCCAAGATGGAGGC
>PVJC01037790.1:0-17037 GCA_004026665.1 Murina feae
GGCTTTTCTTCTTCCTGAGATTTGGTATCTCAGTTTACCTGTCCAATGAATGCTCATTTCATCTAATTCAGTTAATGTCCACCTCAAGAGTAGATCCTGCCTTTCCCAAAAAGGAAAGAGAAATCAAGTTACCGCTTTATTTCAACACACAACACAAACACTATCAAAACTCTACATACTATACAGGCTCTGAGTCCTTAGTTATGCAATCCCAAGGTAAATTTTTAGTCTCAGAATCTCCTCTGGTCTTTGACAGCCGAACAGAGTCCTCTTCTTTTGCCCTAAGTTCTCTTAGTTCAGGCTTTCCTTCCTCTGAGTCTTTCTCAGATGAACCTTTCCCTGTCATATCTTTAAAATGATTTCCAAATATTAAATTCCCTCCTCTCAAAACACATCTACATCCACACCTCCCAAAAGGAGCTTGTAAACTGCTATTACAAGCCCTACATGTCAGTCAATTTACAAAACATTGAGGTCATTCCAACCATGTCAGTTTTCAAACTAGTATTATTGACAACTCCACTCAGAAATGCAACACAAGGCTATTTTTTAATATATATTTTTATTGTTGATAGTATTACAGATGTTCCTGTTTACCCGCCTTGACCTCCCTCCTCCCAGCCCCTATCAAACCCCTCGCCCCAGGTCTTTACCATCCTATTGCCTGTGACCATGGGCTATGCATATAAGTTACAAGGCTATTTTAATTCCAGTTTAAATTCCCAAACAAATTGGCTCATAAGTTCTATCTCTATAATTAAAGTTAATGGGATCCAACAGGCTGCCTTTATCTTTCTACTCCTGAGAATATCACAGAATGTAGATACAAAGGGGAAAGAGGTGTTTAAAGCTCAACATTAGTTTAAGTCTTCTAATAAAGACATGGATATAGGTTAGGAATGAAAAATACTTTTCTCCCTTTTATATATTCAGAATATCCTACTGCTCAACACCTAACATATACTAATCACTCCATCTTACTATGTTATAGATGTGTAACCATGAGCCACCCTGGGTTATTTTACTAAAGGTGTCATTTCACTGTGGCATTCATCTACAACATGGTTTTCTTGAATAGTATATAATACATTATCTTTTCTTTATAGTGACTACAAATTTAACAATTTGATTCATAACAAAATCCTACATATTAAAAGCCTAATACGAAAATTGTCCCCTCGACCAGGAGTTAGACCAGGGTTTGACTAGGGGGCGGGGCCGGCTGACCAACTGCGGGAAGGGAGGCCCTGATCAGTGGCAGGCAGCCGGGGGAAGGGAGGCACCGCCAGCAATCGGCAACCACTAGGGACCGACCCTACCTGTGCACAAATTTCATGCACTGGGCCTCTAGTAGGGTTTATGAAAGACTTAAAGAGAACTAGCTACCAAGTTTAATACTGTATAAAGCCCCCATAAAACTCACCATAAAAATTCACAAAGATTTATGGGGTACAAATACACTCAGCTGTATAGCTGAAGTGGTACACTTCAGTACCAAAACTAATTCTTTTTCTTTTTTTTTAAATGACTTGAAATTTTTTCTGAAAATCACTGATTTACAGGCAAAAATCACTGACATAAAAGGACTTATCCAAACCAGTGTCCACGGTGTGGTCTGTTTTTCAGCAGTAAGGTAACACAGGAGAGGCAGACTCTACCAGGAAAGAACATGGCTCTGATTATCATAGTGACCTAGAGGGAAAGGAGAGTAACCTCCCCTGGCAGACAGATAATAAGGTTTGCTCTAAGAAAGGTAGGTATACCATTTTGGACGAAGCATGAGTAAAACAGCCCTTTACCCAAAGCTTTTACATATGCTATTCAACCAACAAAAACCTGTACAAAAACACAACCCAAAGATCTATTTCTGAGTTCAACGTATCCTAGGTTGTATGCCTGATTGGGATAAAATTAAGTGTTTGATAAGAAGCCAGTTACTCTATAAATTTTATACCTAAAAAAAAAAAAAAAGCTATCACCAGCACAATATTACGCACATGAATATACATGAATATATAGATAAAATATTCAGAAGAGAAGCTAAAGAAAAATCACAGAGTTTGATGCATCTTGCATTATCAAGATCTTAGCAAACAGAAACTCAGTGCAAATTAACTGGTTGGAGTCAAACTAATTACTACTTTCAGAACCCAAAATAGCTAACTTTCAGAACTCAAACTAATTACTACTTTCAGAACCCAAAATAGGTTCACAGGTTGAGGATCAACCTATGAACCAGGAGGTCACGATTTGATTCCTGGTCAGGACACATGCCCGGGTTGTGGGCTCAATCCCCAGTAGGAAGCAGTTGATCAGTGATTCTCTCTCATCATTGATGTTTCTATCTCTCTCCCTTCCTCTCTGAAATCAGTAAGATATATGAAAGAAAGAAAGAAAGAAAGAAAGAAAGAAAGAAAGAAAGAAAGAGAGAGAGAGAGAGAGAGAGAGAGAGAGAGAGAGAGAGAGAGAGAGAAAGAGAGAGAAAGGGAAGAAAGGGAAGAAAGGGAAGAAAGGGAAGAAAGGGAAGAAAGGGAAGAAAGGGAAGAAAGGGAAGAAAGGAAGAAAGAAAGAAAGTCCAACACACTCAAATATAATGCAAGCTGCTCTAGCTGGTTTGGCTCAGTCGATAGAGCGTCAGCCTGTGGACCAAACGGTCCCAGGTTCGATTCCAGTCAAGGGCACATACCTGTGTTGCAGGTTTGATCCCCTCTAGGAAGCATGCAGGAGGCAGCCAATCAATGATTCTCTCTCATCACTGATGTTTCTATCTCTCCCTTTCCCTTCCTCTCTGAAATCAATAAAAATATATTTAAAAAAATAATGCAAGCTGATGTTCCAGGGGGTCAGTGGGGTCACAGCACATCATTACTATTACTTTCATTCCAAATGAAGTGCTGAGAAATACTGGAGGAAAGAACTTCCCTGCAGTTTTAGACTCAGTACTTCTTAAAGAGAATACTCACCTGTAGCCTTTTTGTGACAAGAAATAGCCTCCTCGTATTTCCCCGCAGCTAATAAACGATCTGCTCGTCTGCTCTGTTGATGAGCCTAGAAGACAAACATTTCTAATTGCTTCTCTTCTATAACTCATTCTTCCCTTTCAACCTTAAAGTTACTATTAGTTTTTAAAATATAAAATGTGTACATCGTACAGTTGAGTAATTACAATACCTATATTTAATATTATAATTGAGATTTTTCTAGGTGCAACTCACCAAAACAAAGACAAACTCAAAAATTCTGAAAGCAAATGACTGAAGTGCCCCCAAATGAAAGGTAAATGTATTAAACGAGTAGTCACTGGGCTCTTTATCTCTCTGTTACATTTTATAATTTACCACAACTTTGTAAATTTGTTTCCTTCTCTTTAAGAGGTCCAACAGATTCAGATGGGTATATCTTACATAAAGTTAAATGGTTAAACAGGCAAGGAGAAAGACAAATAACAAGTTTTCCAGCTACTTAACGTTTTCCTTATTAAGAAACTCACAGATGACTTAGCAAAACTTCTTTAAAAAAAGTGAAAGCACTGTACTATCATGTTCATAGCAGCATTGTTCACAAGAGTCAAAAAGTGAAAGCAACCCTAATGTCCATCAATAGATGAATGAATAACCTGTGGTATATACATACAACAGAATATTATTCAGCCTTAAAAGGGAAAGATATTGCCTGGCCAGTGCTGCTTAGTGGTTGAGAGTTGACCTATGAACCAAGAGATCATGGTTCAATTCCTGGTCAGGATACATGCCCAGATTGCAGGCTCGATCCCCAGCAAGGGGCATTCAGGAGGCAGCCGATCAATGATTCTCTCTCATCATTTATGTTTCTCCATATTCCTTCCTCTCTGAAATCAATAAAAATCTAATCTAATAAAGGTGTAATATTGAAATTAACCGTTTCTCTGGGACGCTTAAGCCACGCCCACCAGCCAATCAGAGCGGCTGTATGCAAATTATCCCAGCCAAGATGGCAGAGGCCACAGCCCCAGAGAAGCTGGAGAAGCTGCCAATGCACAGGCCACAACCGCCGGGGGAGGAGCAGGGCACCGGCGATGGAGGCCTGGAAATAGATTCGGTTGCGGATTACAGGCGGCAGGGCAGCCTCGGGGTTAGGGGACCAAGCCAACCCCAGCAGGAAGCTGAGGCCTGGAAATAGGTGCCATCGGGGCACACAGCACACAGGGAGGCAGGTGTGTCCGCTCAGCAGCAGGCCCCACCACCCCCAGGGACCATGCACCAGCGTCCACCCCTCCACCTGCCACCGGGCTCTGCGCCAGGTGTGTCTCCTCAGCAGTGGGGGCCCACCAGGCGTGTGCGATGGTGGGCCACCCAACGGGAAACATCCACGCCTGCACTCACCATCCCTCCCACCCCCCAGTGCACAAACCCTGAAGGGGTTGTGGGCAGCCTGAAAACAGCCCTCAGCCCCTCACCCAGGCTGGCCAGGCTCGCCAGCAGGTGGACATCCCCCCAGGGTTCCCAAACTGTGAGAGGGCACAGGCCAGGATGAGGGACCCCCCCACCCCCACCGAGTGTAATATGCAAATCGAATGAACGGCCAAACAGCGGAACGACTGTCTGGATGACCTTCCAGACGAAGCCGGGGCTGCCAGGGTGGCTGAGGCAGCCAGGGCTGCAAAGGCCTACTCTTGCACGAATTTCTTGCATCAGACCTCTCGTGTGTGTATATGTATATATTTTAAGGGAAACTGACACATGCTACATCATGGATAAGCTCTGAAGATATTAAGTTAATGAAATATAAAATAAACCAGTTACAAAAGAAAAAACTGTATGATCCCACTTAATGAAATACCTAAAGTATCCAAACTCATAGAAATAGTAGAATGGGGGCTGCCAAGGGCTGAGGAGAGAGAAAAATGGAGTTGTGTAATGGGATTAGTTCCAGCTTTGCAAGATGAAAAAGTTCTGAAGATGTTTCACAACAATTTAAATATACTTAATGCTACTAGACTGAACATAAAGACTGGACATCTTAATAAAGATAGTATATTTTATGCTATGGGTACTTTGTCTCAATTTACTTTTTAAAAAAGCAAAATCTGGCCCAACTGGCATGGCTCTGTGGTTGAGTGTCAACCTATGAACCAGGAGGTAACAGTTCAATTCCAGGTCAGGGCACATGTCCAGGCTATGGGCTTGATCCCATGTGGGGCATGCAGGAATCAGCGGATAGATGATTCGCTCTCATCTTTTATGTTTCTCTCTCACCCTCTCTGAAATCAATACAAATGTATTTAAAAAATGTTTTGTCAGGTGTAAAGTGAATAATTTAGCATGCTTTTCAAAAAAATGTGCAACTAATGCATCATAAAGAAATACTTCAGAGAATCACTTTTGCAACTAAGACTAAAACCTTGCTCTCTAAGTCTCAATTTAACTCTGAAAATAATAGTGGATAACAATAAATGAGTGCCTACAATAATTTTAACCCTGGAGTCTTACATTGAGCAAAAAATAAGCAATATATTTTATAATGCCCAGAAATTATACACATCTTTCAAGAAGACAATGTTCATGATGAAGGAAGCTAAGTTATGATCAATATGATTTTTCTAAGGAATGTTTTTGGATAGTATAGTTAAAACAAGTGGCACTCAATCAAAAAGGTTCTAGGTAAAGGGGGAAAAAAAAGAACTAAAAGAGGTAAAGCTGCAGGTTACCTTTACCTTCCTGAGCTTTGAAAGATGCCCTATATAAGAGACAAACCTTATTTGAAATTTCAGAGTACCTACTATGGATGACACAGTACAGAAACAACCCTACAAAGAATCCAGAGCTCTGAGCTCAAATCCAGGCTTACCTACTAAACCACTTAAGTTCATTAAACCACCAAAGTTTTTTCAACCTTCAGAGCCTGTTTTCTCACTTATAAAATGACAGAATTGGACCAGATCTGTGCTTTTCAGTTTGTTGCTGCTGTCGTTAATACTCACCTGAGGGTATTTTTCCCATTGACTTTCAGAGGCAGAAATAGTAATGTGATAGAGACACATCAATTGGTTGCCTCCTATATACACCCCAATTAAACGTCAAGTTCTACAGTAACAGAATAAATTGTTTCACCAAAGAAACAAAGAATTCTCAAGTGGTGTAAACGGGACCTCATGGCTTTCCCCAGGCCCTTAAATTTCCCCATGTAATGTCCAATATCTGATCACTCAGCCAACTTGGGAGCTGCAATCAGTTAAAAACACACATTCAGCCCTGGCTGATTTGACTCAGTGGTTAGAATGGAGGCCCATGGATTGAAGGGACGCTCAGTCACTAATCATCAGAGAAAGACAATCAAAACCACAAGATATGCCTCCTCACACCCATCAGAATGGCTATTGTCAAAAATACAAGAAATAAGTGCTGGTGCGGATGTGGAGGAAAGGGAACCTTGTGCACTATAGGAATGTTAATTAGTGCAGCCACTATGGAAAACAATATGGAAGTGTTTCAAAAAATTAAAAATAGAACTACACATGATCCAGCAATACTAGCTCAGGTTATTTGTCTGAATAAAGTAAAAACATTCACTCCAAAAGATATGCCATCCCCCTCCCTGCTACATTCACTGCAGCATAGCTTACAAATAGCCAATATATGAAAACCTAAATATCCATTTACAGATGCATGGATAAAGAAATAGAAATTTGTACCTTCTGAATCCCCTTCATCCATTTTGCCCACCCCACAAAGCCACACCTCTGCCAATTACCAATCTGTTCATTAAATCCATCAGTTTGGGGGTTTTGCTTTTTCATTTTTTCTATTCCACAAAGAAGTGATCATGTTACTTGTCTTTCTCTGAATAATAATGCCCTCGTTTTGCAAATAGCGGGATTTTTTTTTTTTTTTATGGCTACTCATTTTTTCATTAGATTGTTGTGTTTCTGCTATTGAGCTGTATGAGTATTTTGGGTATTATCCTTTATCAGATACATGACTTGAAAATATTTTCTCCCATTTGGTAGGTTTCCTTTTCATTTGCTGATAATTTCCTTTGCTGTGAAGAAGCTTTTCAGTTTGATGCAATCCCACAAGACATTTTCCTGGTATCTTTGTGAGGATTTTTTTGTACTTATTTTCTTTCTTTTTCTTTCTTTCTTTCCTTTTTTTTTTTTTTTTTTTTAATTAATCCTCATCTGAGGATATTTTTCTCCATTGATTTTTAAAAAAAATATTTTTATTGATTTCAGAGAAAGACAGAGACAACAATGACTGGCTGTCTCCTGCATGCCTCACACTGGAGATCGAGCCCACAACCCAGGCATGTGCCCTGAGTGGAGATCGAAACCATGACCACCTGGTACTGAGGTCGGCACTCAACCACTGAGACACACTGGCAAGGCTCCACTGATTTTTAGAGAATGGGAGGGGGAAACAGTGGAAGAGGGAGAGAGGGAGGGAGGGAAAGAAACATCCATGTGAGAGAGACACATCAATTGGTTGCCTCCCCACACACACCGACCAGGGCCTGAGATCTAGCCTGCAACCAAGGTATGTGCCCTTGACTGGAATTGAACCCGAGATCCTTCAATCCTCAGGTCGACCAACTGAACCAAACCAGCTAGGGCATGTACTTATTTTGTTTCCTTCTCTATCAACAATTGTGATAAATAGCATCTGACATGGCTCCCAAAGCTCCTGCCTCCTGGTATTCATACCCTTGGTAATCACCCTTCCTCAAATGTGGGCTAGACCTAGTGAACTGCATCTAAAAAACAGACTATAGCAAAGGAAACAGGATGTCACTTCAGTCATCAGGTCACAGAAGATTGTCACTTCCATCTTGGTACTACTCTCTCTTCCTTGCTCACTTTAATGGACCCCAAGTCACATAGTGAGCTGCCCCATAGAAAGGCTTCACATGGAAGAAAAGGAATAGCCTGTCAACAGCCAGCAAAGAACTGAAATCCTGTCCACAAGTAGTCAAGGAACTGAATCTTGCTATCAAACCTGAGTGAGCTTGCAAGCAGCTCCTGCCCCAATGAAGCCTTCAAGAAGCACTGTAGCCCCAGCTAAACCTTGACTGCCGCCCTGTGAAAAACCCCGAAGGAAAGAACCCAGTTCAGCCATGCCCTTATTCTTCACACTGAGGTAACAAATGTGCATTGTTTTAAGCTGCTAAACTTTGGGATAATTTGCTATACAGCAATAGATAGCATATAATAGTAGCATCTCTTTTATTCTCAGCTGCCTCAAATTTTATTGGGAAATAAATTGTTTACACAGTGATTGACCAATCCTCAGGAAAGCAGTGATTGACCAATCCTCATGGGATTGTAACACCCTATATTGGAATCAACAAGCAAGAAACTAAAAGTAGCTATGCTTAAGATGGTAAAAACGACGACAACAACAAAACAAACAAATCACAAACAAGGAAAGAGGGCACAATAGATGAAAAGAAAACTAAAGTCATGGGGTGAGAGTTCTGTAAGAATAGGAACTTGGTCCTATTCATTGTTGAATCTTTGAAGTCTACAACAGTACCTGATATATAGTAATTACACATAATATTTGTTGGTTAATTACATGGAAGAATGGGAGTTGTGTTGAGGGTTGGTAACAAAATCAAAGATTGGTAAATGCCAACCAAACGTTACTGTACTTCAGAAAAAAGGTGAGAATATAACTGCATCAAATTCTAAAATAAATAACTATATACACACTCACAGAGGGAGGGGAGGGAAGGGAAGAGAGAGGAAGGGAAGAGAGAGGAAGGGAGAGGGGGAAAGACAGTCAATCATTGTGCACTTAACTCCATTCACTATTTAATCCATCTAATCTCTAGGACATTTTAACCTGAATTTTCCTACTCCCTCGAGTAAAAGTGAAGGCAGAATACTACAAAATGTTCTAAAACTTTTATAAAAAGTAAAACAGCTTCAGATTTACCAATGTCTTAGTCTGTGTACCCTGTACAAATTTCTCCCTTGGTGAATCCTCTTCAGAAACAACCAGTACATTCCACACGCCACACTCCACCCTGTGAACTGCTCTTCTTTCAAGATAACAGATTAACATTCCTGTGGGAGTTGCCAAATTCTTATATTTACCTTGTCCTCTGAACACCTAAAGATTCTGTTCCATCAGATTTTCAAGTTTAGGACTAGAGAGTATGTCAGGAAAGTTGTAAGTGGTTTTAACTAATGTAACATTCAGGAGTTAGCCAGGTAGGAAAAGTTGATCTGAGAGAGGAAAAATCTGATTATCTTTGAGTCCCAAGTCCCAGGTTCCATATGTCCTGAGACTAAGGTGACCAGACGTCCCCCTTTTGGCGGGACAGTCCCGATTTTTAACAATTTGTCCCGCGTCCGGTGGCGTTTTTAAAAAGTCCCAATTTTTGGAAAGAGACATTACGTTCTACTCTTTGTAATATTTTAAGAAGAAAAAAAAACAAAAAAAAACCCGGTCAATGGTGTCCCGCTTTACCAATGTTAAAATCTGGTCACCTTACCTTAGACCCACCTACACTGTAGCCCTACTCTCCTGCACCTTTCTTTTGATTCCAATTATCCCAAATTAGCTTCAGCAAATTTGAAGTAGGTTTCTATCACCTGCAACTAACAAAAATCCTAACTACAACTAAGTGACAGCCCTCACCAAAAAGTACATTCTACTTCTATATGCTAACTGCTTTAAAAATGCAGATTCTATATTGTCTTATTTTCCAAAGGAAACAGTATTTACCTTATTTGTCATATATTTTTGTGTATCTAGGGGAAAGCTGTATGTAAAATTGAAAAGAACACCAAAAAAGGTGGCAAAGGAAAATCTAATGTACTCCTGAACCTTGTGGTAGGTAGGGTCTTCAGTAAAGGAGAAATCTCACTCACTCCCCCTTTCTCAATCAATTCACTGAGTCTCCTACTGGCAAGCAGTAGCTCCTAAAAGTTAGATATTGAATTGGATGCCCAAGTAAAGTAATACAATTATACTTAAGATAACTGCTCAAGTGTTAGAAAAGTCCAAGAACACCTGTTTTTGATTTTAAGTCTAAAGATCAATTTCTCCCAAACACAGCTCTGCTGCATCTTTTTTTCTTCCTTGTTTCCAGTTTAGCTTGCTTTTTTTTAATAACCACCACCATCTGCTATGAAGACAAATGACAGGATACAGCCCGCTAATGAGTTGTGAAATCAATTTAGTGGGTAACAGCATTTTCAATAGTAAATATTAGAGTGTATCAAATATAGCACCGTGCGCACACATGTATGTGTATATGTACATATATATGGCATCATATAGTTTCAATTTTTTGTTTTGTTTTGGGTGAGATTTATGAGGATCCCTGCGTTTTACACAATTCCAGGAGATACATTCATAAGACAGCAAGTCTGCAGTAATATGCACATATGTGTGTACTAGTCATTATGAAAATTTTTTTTGTGAATCACAGTCAAAACAAATGTGCAAACACTGATCTAATAGAAAGATCAGTATTTTATTTAGAAACTTACTTTCAAATCCCACTGTTATCCCTTACTCTGCACTTATTCTTAAACAGTAGTGTGGGTGGGCTAGAAAGGGTCAGTGAGGGGGAGGGGAAGATATGTAACACTTTCAAGAATAAAGATTTAATTAAAAATAAATAGCAGTATGTATTTTAAGATTTAAAATTTTATAATTTATTGATCTATTTTTAGAGGAGGAGAGGGAGAGGGAGTGAGGGGGGAAGGGAGAAAGGGAGAGAGAAACATCTATTTATTTATGCATTCACCAGCTGATTTTTTTAAATATATATTTTTATTGATTTCAGAGAGGAAGGGATAGGAAGAGATAGAAACAACAATGAGAGAGAATCATTGATTGGCTGCCTCCTACACACCCCACACTGGGGATCAAGCCTGCAACAGGGCATGTGTTCTGACTGGGAATTGAACTAGAAACCTTTGATGTATTTATTAAGACAATGCTTTAATCAACTGAGCTACTTGACCAGGGCCCTTACTCTGCATTTCAATGTCTTCCATCCATAAAATGGGGAATATCTTACATAGTACTAAAAAACAAAATAAATAACATAAAGTGTCTGATACCAACTCTAGCCCTTAGTAATTGTAGGGTAAGTCCTAGTTCACTATCCCCTTTCCCCAGAGTGCTTCCATTAGCCCAACCTAGCTTATAACACAGGATGAATTTTCCTTGAAATTTCCAGGGCAACAAGGAAAACTTTTTGCTGCCGTCCTCACCAGTGTTGCTCAATGGTTGGAACATTGGCCCTCACATCGAAGGGTTGATTCCTGGTCAAGGGCAGGTACATGGGTTGCAAGTTCAATCCCCAGCCCCGGAAGAAGCAATGGATTGATGTGTCTCTCTCACATCACATCCATGTTTCCTTCTCTCACTCTCTCCCTGCCCCATAGTCTCCCTTCCTCCCACTCTCTCTAAAAACAAACAAACACAAAACAACAAAAAAAGAGAAAGAGGTGAGGATTAATAACAAAAAAAATTATTGCCAATATAATTAACACGGAATAATTACAAAGATTCTAGGTATGTACAAGGCCATTCTTTGGACCTTATCTGATTCCTTTTCTTAGATGAGAAAAACAGACCACTCTAGAGGGAAGCTAAATTACTCAACAAACATATTCTCAGCACTCTTAAGGGCCAAACACAAAGAATACAATTGTGTCCTTTGAGTGTGCAGAGTAGGTAAGCAAAGCATGAGCAACAGTCACTATAAATTAAGGAAGGTCTGCCATCACTTCCTACATAGGCAGCAAACAAACCAAAGAACTAGAAATTATCTCACAAGTTGACATTTGCTACCAGCGTTCACCATGCCAAATTAAATGTACCAAAGGAAATGCCTAAATATATACTAATTTTTGTTATAATTTTTTCCATATTAAAAACTGACAGAAAAAACTGGTAAAACAAAACTTATTTAGAGTGCAAGGACTACCTATTTTTCCTTCGATGGAAATACAATTTATCTTACTGTTCTCCTGACCAATATCAAAAACCAGAGAACTAGAACACAATATCTGTACTACATATTATTACTATTTTTACTGAGTTTACTATATTATTACTGAGCCTTGGTCCAGTAGCTCTGTTGGTTAGAGCATCAACCTGATATACCAAGGTGGGGGTTCGATCCTTAGGGCACATACAAGAATCAACCAATGAATGCATAAATAAGCTGAATAACAAATCGATGGCTCTCTCTCTCTCCTCATCCCTTATTCTTTCTAAAAATCATTTAAAATTTAAAGATATAATATAGTATATCATGCCTATAACTGGTCTCTTCCGTATCCTAAAAGCTCACTGTGTTAAAATAAGCCTACTGGACCTTATTGCAAACCTAACAAAAGAATCAATACTAGAGGCAGAGGCACTAAATAAATGTTGACTGAATATACAGTTCAAAACTGATAAGGGCCATAGTGAAATGAAAATGATGAATACATAATGTGATATTAAAAAAATTGTGATCTATAATGTATTTGAGTCACTGGTCCAAGTGATTAATTTCTCTCAGCCTAGGCTTATTTATCTATAAAACGGGGAAGCAGTTCTTCCTAAATTCCAAGGATGCTCTGAAGACACACGATTATAAATCTATGTACTGTAATAGTCTTTTTACAGTGAATTTGGACTACACTATATCATTAGAAAAAGCTTGTATATACTACTGAGATTTTCCAAGGCACTCATTACTCAAAGCATTGAGAACTATTTCTCATGTTGAGTCAACTGAACACAAAGCTGGATATTTACTCCCATAAAAGAATGTGACAGTCTTCAAAAACAAAACCAAACCAAACCAGTCATGTAAGGCTGAGTAACAACAAATTCAGCTACTTAAACAGCAGTTTAAGCGATCCAAGTAAATGTTAATCTCTTCTCCCTTGTTATCTTCTGATAAACAAGCTAAGCTAGAACCCAGATCTTCCAAATCTCACATGGTTTAAGAATTCAAGATGCCAAATTTCTAATACTTGCCTACAAAGTTACCAAATTGTGCTAGCCTGCTTAACAAGACTGGATTCAAAAAAAAGATAATACTATTACCACCACTGAACAAAATTTTCCTAAACTGGCGATTCTCCTGCTCCATCTACAACTCTCACCCAACTCCAGTTTTCTGGTAAGCTACCACAGACTAGTAGTGGGAGTTTGGCAGGGGTTATGCTGCAGCCTGCAGCCAAATAAAGTAAAGCTAACTGGAACTGAACCAATGGTCATTTTGCAAGGACACGAACTTTGGAGCACTTTGTAAACTGCTGGTTATTTCTAATAATATTCCTGTTAAAGTTTAAACATTGAATCATCCATTATATTTCACTGCAAACTATATGTCACCTTGAAAACAAGAAAAGGGCAAAACGTTTTCCTGGGTTTTTGTTGTTGTTTTTAAAAACAAACAAACAAACAAGCACAAACCTAGTCAAATTCTTTTTGTGTGTAAACAACTCTTACCAATGGGGGAAGGGACCACTTAATAAAACTGGGAGGCGCTTCTCCGAGGAGCTAACCTGGCACCAGTCACGTGGGAACCCCCGCCTTAGCTCCAGCCCTGGAATGGCACACTCCTCAAGCTCACCAAGCCCCCATCTTTCTTTTACAAGGGAGACTTAAATGGAGGGTTTACGCTCTGGCTGTTACAATAGCTAACTCTCACACAGTCCTTTGTACCACACGCTGTCCTAAGCCCTGTGCGCCCTAGCCACTTTAACCCTCAGCGAGGTCCACTAATCCGCCCGAGATCACACAGCTTTGGGGGGACAATGCCAGAACCCAAACTCAAGCAGCCCAGTTCCATCCAGAACACAAAACTCTCAAGCCACCAGGTGCTGCTGCTCCTCTCTGGGGGGTTTAAATCCAGCCGGGCCCTTCCACCACGCCAGGGTGCAGGGCTCCCACCGAGGCACCAAGCCTCCCGGTGCCCACCACTGCAACTGAGTTTCAAAGTGCCTTCTGTCCCTCCACAGCCTCTGAGTATCCAAACCAAGTCCTGTCCCCGGGAAACCGGAGGATGCAGTGCCGAGTCAGGAAGGAACAGCCTTCGCGTCGCCGCCTCAACCTCAACACCCGAAAAGCCTAAAAACAACGTACGTTTTCCTCTGAGAAAGGCCAACATCTACCGCATTTTCGTGATGCCGGAAGTGATGAACCTGAGCTAACAAGGACGAGCCTGTGCTTTGTTTTTTTGTAGGTTTTTGTTTTTCCCTCCAGCTGTCTCCGGCTTCCTCGACAGGGGAGACTCTCCGTTTACGCGTCTGGATGTCGATGGGGAACGGAATCCGGGGGGAAATGAGGGGTAAGAAGGGGTATTGCTCCATCGCTCCCAAGTGGAGAGGCTCAGCCCGCAGACCCCGTGTGTCGCAAGTCGGACCCGGGACCACACAGCGCTGCTGCCCCGAGCGCCGTCGGGGGCGCTCCAGGCGGCCGGGAGGCGTTGACGTGGCGCTCCGAGGCACTTCCTCAGGCCTCGGGAGGTGGCGGCTCCGGCGGGCGGGAGCCCCCCGCTCTGGCCCTGCGGCAGGGGGCGCACGGAGGCGGCGGGACGTGGACTCGAGAGTTGGCCGGGGTTGCCTCCCTGAGGGGATGGACGTCTGGGACGGCTTTGCCCGGAGCCGCTGGGGGCCACGCCCGCCGGCGCCCCCCGGGCCTCGAGTGCCACCCCGCCCAACCCGCGCCCCGTGCACAGAGGGTCGGCGCACCAAGGGGACCAGACCCGACTCCTGAGGCAAAGGAGCCGAGGCGGGCGCGACCCTCTGGGAGCCACTCACCAGGTTGAGGGGTCCTTCCATTACTTCCATAGACCCCGGAGTGAGAGGCGGCCTGAGCGAGGGGAGCGACGGCGCCGAAGCACATGGAGGAGCGCGGCAGAGGAGCCTGAGGCAGCGACCCGGACCGCGGCTCCTCTCCGCGCCCCGGGAGCCAGCCGAGGGGGCAGAGGGAGCAACCACCGCGCCACTTCCTCCTCCGGCGCCGCGGGCCCGCCCCCTGCGCCGGGGCCACGCACGCGTCGTGACATCACACGCGGCGGTTCAAGGTGGGCGTGAGGACGGGGTGTGGGCGGGGCCCGGGGAAGGCGGGTCACGGGCGGGCGTGCGCTCTCTCGCTGTCTATCTTTCCTCTCGCGAGATGCTTATCTTGAGCTTTTGCTGTCTCTGCTGCGGTCACGTGAGGTTGTTGGGAGTTTAGTGGCTGTTGGCTTTTCCCAGTTTCTTTCCAGCCTGACTTTTCCCAAGTTCACTCCGCTTGGATGTATTTTTACTTTTTGTTTTATTTTTTGGGTGGTGGTTTTGTGGTTTTTTTGGTCTGTCTTGCTTGGGCTTATTTTTAAATCAGATTTGAGCAATGCTAAACTTACCTGCTGGACGAGATGACCCCCTTTCCCGAGACAAACATGAATGATTCAGTGCTCTGCCCTCAAGTTGCTGACAAACTAATAAAAGAAAATAATATGAGTCACAAATAGCCAAACATAATACTGGACTCATTTAACAATTATGTGCCAATCCACTGTGCTGGGTTCTTTCTGCCAAGGAATTCACTGACAATAAAAAATAATTGTGATTTATGCTGTGAAGGGAACCGGGAGATGTGATAGAGGCATGTGAGTTAACAGAGCTTCAAGGAAATAAATTTTTTTTCAAAAGCTGTGTGAGCCTGGAAGAGACCCCAGCCCTGGCCTATGCCTTGACTGCAACCTTTTGAGAATCTGGGCAGAAGACCCATCAAAATCCAGACTCTTGACTCATGTCACTTGTGAGATAATAAATATATGTTGTTTTAAGTCACTACATTTGTGATTCTCAAAAGAAACTATTGCAGACCTTTTCGGGGGTAAAATCCAGAGGCAGAATTTTCTTGATAAACTATAACCAGGGGTAGTGAATTCATATCACCACCCTAATCAGTCCAGGGTAGCTGACTGTTTAATACCTCTAACCGGGGAACTTCAATGACAATTAGAGGAAAAAGAGCGTATGATATATTTGTTAACGTAAAAACATTCAAACCGTAAAGAATTTTTGTTGAGTTTATTTGAACCAAACTGTCAACCATTGCCGGGAAGCAGAACCTCAATGGATTGGAATAAGGCTTCAGAGAATGGCAGTTTTTCATCTATTTTTACATATCGCAATCAGAGGAGGAGATGTAGGTGTTACGTGAAATCTATTGGTGATTGATTAGAGAAGCAGGAGAAAGCAAAGGGGGAGGGAACCTCAGCGCCAGAATAAAGAGTGAAATGATAGACACACACTTCTTTTACTTAGATGTGTACAGGATAGTTAACAGTCAACAATTAGCATAATAACAATAACAATGAAGGAATTTGTGGTTTCTGTCCTGGCACCCAGAGCATTTGTTTGTGCCCTGAGGAGTCCAAGAAAAAAAAAAAAGGAAGTTACAAGTTACCCTGACAGTTCAATAATATATTATCATAGATGTAAAAAGACAATAAGCTCAGTTAAAGTAAAGGTTGGCCTTGTCAGAGAAGACACAGATCACAACTGCTTTTAAAGTTTAATTTCAGACCATCCTTTGTGGTTTGCAAGACTGCCATGCAGGCCTTCCCTAAGCTTGTCAGGTTAGCATGTAGCCCCTTTCGTCCACACATTCAAGCATACAGCAATATATGAGAGCATTTTCATCCAGATCAGCAAAAGAGAAAGCATAGTACACAACGATATCCAATGTATACAAACATGACATCTGCCAATCCTGTTCTCTGCCACTTGCTGTCATGCTGTTGGTCTGACCAGCCCGGGCTATGAAGAGCATGCATGCTGTACAGGATAGGTCATCAAAGAAAGAGGTTACAAGCATACAAAGATTTTAGGCCTATTCTGACTGCTTCCCTTGAAGTTTAGGAAACAGCAGGAAGACCCGAAGCTTGCTACTGGCTATTTCTCTACTTGCATGTTTGTATCTTTTCAGACACATGGAAGACTTCTTTATCTATTGAATAAGCCCATTTATCTCCTGAGACCATCAGTGGAGGATTACAGAAATCACCAGGCCACTCAGCTGAAGATACAGTGGACATACC